>JAJIBD010020601.1:0-19048 GCA_021461705.1 Cryptotis parvus | reverse complement strand
GAACCTGTGATGAGTAAAGCCTTTTAAAACTGCATCCGGTTCCCTGAGTCTTCATCCATTCCCTGCCAACCTCGGAGATAGAAGGGAACTTCGCACCCGGCACTGTTGGGGACCCTGGCAGCGTCCCCAACATATCAAATAAGTTAAAACCATTTATTCAAAAAACAAAATTTTGGGGGGCAAATGGCTAAAATATAACCTGATTTATTCCTATTCCTAATGTTTGGTTGGTTTAATTTTCATTTCTGTAAACTGCTTTCAGTATATAAACAATGCTTTGTATAACCTACATGATATAAAACTATGTTAGGTGCTTCAGAGGTAGCTTAGCTACTATGTGTTGCATGGAGACCTAGATTTGATTCCCAGCACTGCATGGGCCTCTGAGAATTACCAGATGCAATCTCTGAGCACTGAACTCTAACACCAGTGAACACTAAGCACTGCTTTATAAGCCTAGCAAAATACACATATGCAATGACCTACACACTGATTTAGTTTATCATCTACAGAGAAAAATGTATTAAAATTCACTGAACTAAGTCTACAAGTTGTATTTAAATCAAACCATTGTAAAATCTCAAACTCAACTCAAGGGTATTCTAGGGCAATATCTGCAGTCTAGAGGAGTGACTGTTATTATAAGTGACTGCAGAAAATATTTATTCTCCCAACGCTTGAACAACCTATCTTAAATTTTTTTTCTCAGTTATTTATTCTAAGAACTTGTTTGTCTGATAGCTAGAAATATCAAAAGTAGTCAAATGGCACCTTTAAATGAGGTACTATATCTTAAACATAAGAATTTAAGTCCAGGCCATTATCCTAAATTTCAATTTGTTTTTCCAATTATAATTAGTAATAAAGAGAGAGAACTCTTTGTTCAGTATTTTATTATCTTGAATCTGTTTTATCGTTAAAATTATTTGCTTTCTCTAATAAATTTGAACAAATTGGGTTTTTTTGCTAGTTTGTTTGGTTTTGATTTTAGCAGTTCTCATGGATTACTTCTAACTCTGCACTCAGGAATTTCTCCTGAAAGGCTTGGAGGGCCATATTGGATGCCAAGAATCAAATCTGGAGAGCCACATGCAGGCAAATGCCCTATCCTATACTAACACTCTGACCACCAAATTCTGTTTTTAAACACATTAGACTGGCTCTCCCTGTGCTCAGCCGCTCACGAGGCACTCGGGAGGGATGGAGGGTTCTAGCTCTGGCCCGCCACCCCAGCAGAGCCTCACAACAAGCCAGACGAACCCCCACTCCATGAGGGCCTCCATTTTTCACATCCGATTTCCCCCTCATCAGAACTACACCCAGCAGACCAGCCTATCACAGCCTGGCTCATCGAGATCTACCCTGCAGCAGTCTTTTAAAATCCAGCCCGTATGCTGATCCAGAGACTCACAGACATGGGGCAGAGCTGCTACTGGCTCTCCTGTGCCCAGCCGCTCATGAGGTGCCCAGGAGAGATGGCGGTTTCTAGCCGTGGCCAGCCAACCCAGCAGAACCTCTCAACAGTCAGACGACCCCCCACTCCATGAGGGCCTCCATTTTTTCACATCCGGACTTCCTCTCGTCAGAACTCCACACAGCAGACCAGCCTATCACAGCCCGGCTCATCAATAAATGCTGGATTTAGAGATGACTGCAAGAGTATGCTACCCGCACGGCAGAGCCTGACAAGCTACCCGTGTTGTATTTGATATGCCAAATACCAGTAACAATTATAGACCTCATTCCCATAAACTGATGGAATGGTTTGAGGCTCTTTATGTTCCTGGAGCAAGCATGTGCTTGGGCTCTACTTGCATGAGACAGGGCATAGGAGATGTGCCCACTCGAGCAATTCGATGATGAACGCTAAGACAGTGATACAGTAATACAGTGAAACACATTAGAAAATTATAATAATATGTTGTAGGACACCTCTTCATCTGCCCTGGATTGCCTCCTGCAGATCACTTTGTAGATAGGGGGTAGTTTAAATGTGGCAGTTTATCTGAATATGTATTCTGTACTGGCTGGTATAAATATTCTCTCATGCTACAACAATCATCGTGGGACTAGCTAGATCTTACCAGCATATTTGTCTGGCCATGTTGGATTTCTAAGTAATTAGACCAGAGAGAAATGCTGTTTGCCTCCAAGCAAGCAAGCATGGCTCCCCTGATAACTCAAAGGCAACTAAAATACAAAACTACCGTGAAGTAGACGAGACTCTTGTTAAGGCCTGGAGAAATATTTAACTGGCATTAGTATAGTCTTTGGTACAGAGGCATGCCATCTCAGAAACCCCCTTCTCTACCCTATAAAGGCATTTCCAGGCAGATCTTGGCTTAAAACATTAGCATCTAAAAGGGCCTAGGTGAGGTGCTGGGAGAAATTACCTGAGGGCATTTGACCCTCCCTGCTTCTCATAATAGTGGGAGGTCTGAGTTGCAGGGGTATAAAATTAGGCTGCTTCGTCTCTTGCTCTGTCTTTTTGGGCTCTCTTTTGGGGCTTGCACTCTTCTTGGGAGCTTGTCTTTGTCTCCTTTTACAGGGTTCTCACACATGGTGGCCGCCATCTTGGCATACACGTGGCTGGGGTTCTAGGTGGGAATCCTAAGCACAGGGTTTTTCCTATTGCTGATTTGTATGCCTGCACCTGTTATAAGTAAAGCATTTTAAAACCTGCGTCGGATTCCTGAGTTTTCATCCATTCCCCATCAGCTTCAAAGGTAGAAGGAAACTCACTTCCCGGCATTGTTAGGGACCCCAGTCGGCATCCCCGACAATAATACTCAGATTACTTTACACATATTAGTAATAAAGTTAGATTATACACTGGGCTTCAATAAAAAATAAAACGTATCTCTTAGAGCTGTTCATGGCAAGGTGGACAATTATATAAAAACATACTAGAACTCAGTTTACTTATGAGTAATATTTTTCAAAAATAGCAAAATTTCAAGACTATTAGAATTAAATAATATAATAGATGCAATATATTCTATCTTATACAGAGCTAGATTTGATAGATTTTCATTATCAAGAGTAGATTTTCATTATCAAGAGTAGATTTCTGCTTGGTTACTGGTATGATTTGAAAATATAAATATAGTTATGTTATAATTGCTTAAATGATGTCATTCTTTTGAACATCCCTGTTGGGTGACATGCCCTACTGAGCCTTAGCCTCCAGTTAGCTTATGTGAAGAGCTGGTCCATGACTTTGGGAATCTCTGGAGTGACAAAATGAGAGCTCGGGCAGAACTGTATTGATTTCATAATTTTATATGGCATAATTTTTTACCATAAATCTCACTTGCCCCAGTTCAATATTCTATTCCTATGGGTCCCTGCATGGGACATACATGTAGATATTCCAAGAGTACTTGGCCATGTTGGATCAACCATAATGTAATCAATTCTAGTTCAAAGAGACATGCCATTGTGCCTCTGGGCAAACTAACATGTCTCTGATTTTAAAGGTAATGCCAAAGTGAATTATTCTGATGGATTTTCAACTTTTGTCAGATCCAGATTCTTGGATCTGCTAGCTATATATTCATGGTAAAAGATATTAATGCAATTTCCTGCAAGTTACATTCTGAACTGCCTTCTGGTTCAGAGATGCAGCCCTCCTCCTCTGCTAGGGAGATTTTGCCTCAGGGAATCAGCTCTGGTTTTTGTGAAGCTTGAGCCATAAAGCTACATCTGAAGATTTACATTTCAAAAGGGTCGATTGCCTGGCTTCATCTCTAGATAACCAAGCCCATGATGGCTGGAATGGAAGATTTTGGCTGGCTTCTGTCTATCAAATAAGCTAGGAAAAAGGAGAAGGGAAATTTTTGCCATTTGACTTCTCTTTCTCTCCTCTCATCCTCTCTGTTCTTTTTCCTGTTGAGCTTTCACGTGTGGTGGAAGCCATCTGGAGTCTGCACATGGGTTGGGGCCCTAGCCCAGAACCCTAAATTCGGTGTTTTCCTATTGCTGGTTTGTATGCCAGAACCTTTGTAAGTAAGGGCTAATGAAACTCTGCTGAATCCCTGTGTCTTTCTCTGTCCACCAGCCGCTGATCCCCTGGGGCAGAAGGGGATTCCTACACCCTGCTCCCAGACTTTTTAGAGCACACAGTGTTCCCAACACACTCCCTTTTTCTCTGATCTTTACCAAGTCAACAAAACCAAAAGTTCTTCAAATTTTGATAAAAGTAGTAGTTTCCTGTTCTCTCCCTTTTTTTTTTCACACACTCATTGCTCAAGGGCTACTCCTGATGCCCTGGGGAGCTGGGTAAGTAGTGTGTTGCAGGACACCTAAAAACCTGAAAGCCTCTGCATCTGCCCTGGATTGCCTCCTGCAGATCACTTTGTAGATAGGGGGTAGTTTAAATGTGGCAGTCTTTTCTGACCATGTATTCTGTACTGGCTGGTATAAATATTCTCTCATGCTACCACAATCATCGTGGGACTAGTTAGATTTTACCAGCATATTTGCCTGGCCACGTTGGATCTCTAAGTAATTAGACCAGAGAGAAATGCTGTTTGCCTCCAAGCAAGCTAGCATGGCTCCCTGATTACTCAAAAGGCAACTAAAATACAAAACTACCTTGAAGTAGATGAGACTCTTGTGAAGGCTTGGAGAAATATTTAACTGGTATTAGTATAGTCTTTGGTACAGAGACATGCCATCTCAGAAACCCCTTCTCTACCCTATAAAGGCTTTCCAGGCAGATCTTGGCTCAAGACATTAGCTGAGGTGCTGTGAGAAATTACCTGAGGGCATTTGATCCTTCCTGCCAGAAGAAGTTACATTTAGCTTATAGCTCCTCCCAGCTCTACTAGGAGGCTTTGAATTAGCTCTGGGTTCTTGTAAACAGCCAGAAGGCCTCTTGAAGTTGCTACATTTCTATAGAGTTATTTTCCTGTTTTCATCTCTAGATAGCCCAGCCCAGAATGGGCTAGGGCTGGGGGAGTTTAGGGGGATTTCTAGCTATAAAATAAGCTGCAAGAAGAAAGAAGACCACTTTTTTTCTCCCTTTTTTGACATTTCGGCTTCCCTTGGCATTTGCCTCTCCGTCCTCTCCATCTCTGTTGGGCCTCAACACGTGGTGGCAGCCATCTTGGTCTACAGATGGCAGGGGCCTATCAGGGAACCCATAGTCCGGAGGTTTTCCCTGCTCTTGGATTGTATATTGGAACCTGTGATAGCAAAGCCCTTTTTAAAACTTCATCGGATTCCTGAGTTTTCATCCATTCCCTGCTGGCTTTGGGGTAGAAGGGAACTCGCTCCCCCGGAACTACTGAAGACCCTGGCAGTGTCCCCAACATCTGGCGTCCCTGGGTGGTCTTATTATGGAGAGCTGGAACAGGTGCCCGATGGGGGAATTGGAGGAGGTAGGTGAATCACTGCCCCCTACTGCTCCAGCATGTTTTGACCCCATAAAGTTAAAGGCATAGGGGCTATATAAGGCTGGACCATGGCTACATTCCCTTCAGGGCCAACACACGGCAGCCGTCTCGCACTCTGTCAGAGAAGAGAAGAGGAGATATTGTCTACCCAGCTTAGGCTATGGGACACTTTCTTTAGTGCCCAGTTAGAGGGCCAATGCTTGGTGGAGATTCTTGATATGTCTGCCCCTGTATCCAACATGCCTTTGAATTTCCTTTTATAAATTTTGATGGGTATAATTGTCCGCTTGGCCTGTGAAATTCTGGTAGTGTACCCAAATAGCAGGTGGCAGGTGGGCTTGGTTCTGTGTGACTGTATAACCAACAATGAAGTTGGCAGAAGGGTTAGTACTGTTTAAGCCACCAGTTCTAGGGTGTTTGGACTGACTAGACGGATCCTCAAAAATTAATAATAGTCTAGCAAGAGGTTTTCCTTTTTCAAAAATCCATTTAGTTGGCACAGAGATTAACAGTATTATCTCTCCATGAGATTCAGGATCCAGAATTCCAAAATGCACTTTAATTCCCTTAAATTTCAGCCAATCGCTCCCCTGAATTAAAACCATACTACCTGGGAGCAGGTCCTTTTATTCCTGTTTTTAGCATGTAAGGATCTTGACTTGGGTATATTGTGACAGTCTTAGGGCAGAGAATATCGATACTGCCATTGTCTGATAGGATAGGCCAGAGAGTATTTATTGACTGCAATTCTGTGGATTCTGATTCGGAGGATACTGGGCAGGTGGAATGAACAAGAGTGCCCCTGGATTCAGCTGGGCCTGGGGCTGACCCTCACCCAGTTTCCCGCATTTCGGGAGGCATAGGTGTTATTTGAGCCTGCGGAGCTTGTGAAACCTGGAAGGGGATCCATGTAACATTTCCCATAAAGGAATTATTAGGCTGTTGCCCTGTATTGATATTTCTAGAAAACGGGCAATTTCTAAGGGTGTGCCCCTTCCCTTGGCAGTTATAGCAGGTTATCTGTCCAGATGAAGCCTGAGGCTGACTTCGTCTCTGAAACGATAGTCTCTGGCCCAATGTTTTCCCCTTCTTGCACCTTGGGCAAATTCCAGGTGAGGCCCTCCAAGGGTGGAATTGCGATTATTAGCATAGTTTCCCTGATCATTGTTTATCCTTTGAGGAATATTATTTCTCCCCCCTGAAGCTATTCAACATTTCACCCCTATCCTGATCCTCTTGCTGCATGGGATAAGCCTCTATAGCATTCTGTGTTCCATGGGAGGCTAAACCGACATTTCTACAGAACTTTAGATATCCCAGGAGGTCTTCCTTTTCCTTAATACTATATAGTATTGCTCGACAATTTTGATTAGCGTTCTCATATGCTAGGGTTCATTTTAGGATTTGTCTAGTGAATGGGTCTTGAACCTGTCTGTGGATTGTCTCACTTAATCTCCCAATAAAATCAAAGTACAGTTCATTAGGACCCTGGTAAATTTTTGTACAGGTACCTTGATATTCTGGGTCGGCATCTATTTTTCCCCATGCTTTTAATGCTTTATCCCGAACAAATTTTAAAAACAGCTTCAGGTAATGTTGCTTGTTTTTCTTTCTCTCTGCCATTCACCTTCACCTTTCAGCATGGCAAAAGTTATGTTAAGACCAGATTGTCTTAGTGTCAATATTCATGTTAACCCCATCTGCATACCATACTTGCCATTGTATGAACTGTAATTGAGTTAGACAAGTACAGTCAGACAAGTACCATTTCAAAGTCTGACAATACCCACTCTTTTCTTCGGCTCCAATCAGCTAAATATTTTAAAGAATAAGGACTTGCTATTCCAAACTTGTCTCCAGCCTTCCTGAATGGGGGTTATTGGACTCAATATTTAATTCTTCATAAATCGGTTTTACTTTATATTTAGATTGGTCATGAAAAAAGATGGCTGGGCTTTGCTCTTTGATTATTATTAGATTGACCACCAGAGGAACTGCAAGGCTCTTGGGGCCTGCACGCTGCCGGGGTCCCAAACAGTGGTGTGCAAGGCAAACAACCTACCCACTGTGCTATCTCTCAGGCTCCCAGAAGTTTTCTCCTTTGACGTCTCTAAAATAGCAATAGTAAGAAGTTATTTTTGTAAATACTCTCTTACACTAATGTACATCTGTTAACTCTTTTTTAACTTTCTTCTTCTTAAGTAACTCAGAAGCTTCTCTTAGTCATTATAACTAGTTCATTTGTGCTTGAACTCAGCACAGCAAATATATATAGAATGTTTGTAAAGTTCAATGCATTATCAAAAGTAATATTCTTCTTTCAAAGATTTTGTTATTCATGTCAAATTCAAATTATTCAGGTATGCAATAAGTTGAATCAGCAGCCTTTAAAACACCCAGTTTCACCATATCATCACCAACCTTTAAGTTTAGATTAACTTTAACTGTTGCTGACCTCTATAGAAAGGCAATTCAACTTTTCTAGTACCATGTGTATTTTTTACTGCACATATTGATGAGGTAACAAAAACAATTAAGGTTAGATGGCCTACTCCATGATTACCAAAGCAAAAAACAAAACTCACAGTCTCCTCCATAATTAACCAAGAGCTCCAGAGATAGTAAATGTATACTATTCACATTAAATGTGTTAAAACTTATCAAAACAGTTTTTATATAGGTAGTCTAGTTAACAAAGGATATTCGGATGCCATTTCAGTGTGTGTGGTATTTATTATACTGCATATAAAACTGGTATTGTTTGCCTTGACTAATATTGAAAAATAGAAATATTGTCTATCAATGGATATATTTTCCTTTTAAATTTACTGACAAAAAAGGTGCAGATGGCACCCCAAATAAGAGACTGGCATGAACCAGTATCTTCTTTGTGAAAATGACTAATGTATCATACACTTCTGCCAGAACTACATAAAGAGACTGCCAAAAATGATCATATCATTATCAGCTAGTGTTCCCAATTGTTCACTGTTTGTATCACATATGGATCCTCTGAAATGCAAAACTCGTACCTAAAGAAGCCCTAGTATCATTAGAAACATGAACTTTAGCATGTTTTTAAAATGTTTTAAGGAAGCTGCATTTGTTCTAAAGTAAACAAACATATTTTCCTGGTGTCAGTTAAAAAATAACAAAGGGAAAAAGAGATTCAAATTTCAGAACTTACATTTGTAAAACAAAATCAACACAAATTTGATTTAGGTGTCTGTAAACCAACACACCTTTTTTAACCTACACTAAATTAACAGTTAACGTTTTTTACCAAATATCTAGTACTAACCATTAAGCCATATAAGATTACTGTTTTTTCTCAATTTGTGATACTCAATAAAACTTAATATAATGGGAAATGTAATGGTAAAATGTAGCAAATTTCTATAACATATTCTATAAAATTAGTATGAAAATATAAAATAAAAATGAACACATTCTTACATAGTAATTTCTTTAAACCTCATTATTTTAACCATGAATTTAAAAGTTAAAATTTACTTTTGTTAAATAAAGTTCTTGCACATTTACATAAATGCATACTTTTATAGTACAAACTATAGAATAATAAAATTAATAAACCTATATAAATTACCTTCATATGGAAAACATTTCTAAAGACATCTGATAATTAGGTATAAATGAAACAGAATTTAAAAAATAGTCTTGAAGTTATTAAAGCATTGTATAGCTGAAACATAGAGAATTTTTAGAAGAACAAAAAAATTTTTTGAATGTTACCAAAATGGGAGATATATGATATTGCATTTCTTAAAACCATAACATAGTAAATAGTAAATAGTAAGGCTTAAAAATATTTAAGAAATCAAAGAATCACAGATGAATGCAACCTATGACCAAAAACATAGCTATGCAGCAATTTATTTTTTTGTATTTTATTTTATTATTTTTTAATTAATTAATATTTTATTATACCACTGTGAGATATACAGTTATAAAGATGTTCATGTTTGAGTTTTGGTCATACAGTGTTCCGCACCCATCTCTCCACCAGTGCCCATTTCCCACCACCAAGTTCCTCCTCCCTCCCCTAGCCTGCCTCTATGGCAGGTTCATTAGCTCTTTTCTCTTTTTCTCTTTCTCTCCTTCTCTCTCTCTCGCTCGCTCTCTCTCTTTCTATCTCTCTCTCTCTCTTCCTTTTCTATACATTGTGGATTGCAATGCATGCATTTAGAGGTTATCATTTGTATCTTTTTGCCTATATTCAGTGCTCAGTTCTCGGTATTATCATTTTCGACAATTATTAGCACACTGTTCCCTTCTTTGTCTTACCAAACCTCCCAAACGTTTGTTGCATACCAGGTTTTGAGATATCGTGTGGTCACAAAGAGTGCCCACACACCATGGGTATTGGGCTGTGTCCAGCTGTGAAGTCCAGACTCAAATTTATTAAATTTTACCAAAAGAGGTGAGGATAAAATCATGACCTAAGTATTTGAGAAAGTGTATTCTCTATGTAAGACCCAAATCAAGTGAAATTGTGCTTAGTTACCTATGTATCCTAATTGCGCATATATCCTATACAATAACACTGATAAAGTTGACAATTCTAAAATCAAGTTTTATATACTGGAATTGAAAAAATAAAGTGTCAGACCTTTAGATATAGCATAGGTAGGGTACTTACCTTGCATGTGGCCTATTAGGGATCAATCTCAAGATAATACATGGTCCCCTGTGTTAGTCAAGAGTGCTATATGAGTGCAAAGCTAGAAATAAGGCCTGAAACCTGGCCCCAAAACAAAAAAAAAGAAAGAACAATTACGTGTCAAGGTGGTTGGCTGTGGGAACCTATTTTTACACTTGAGAAAGGGAGGTTTTAAAAAGATTAATAGTTTAGAATGGTTCAATGGCAATGGAATAGATAAGAAATATGAATTTGAAATTAATATAGTTACAGTATATTGAAATATAAATCTCAATTTATATTTAAAACATCTTTGCATAAGTACATTTCTAAATGCTTGATATACATTTCTATTTATTTCTATGAAATATTATATATAACTATATAAAAAGGGATGTTAAACATCCAGATAGATAAAAGGATGTATAAACAAATGCATATGCACACTTTCATAAGCTATACATAAATTAATTTATGTATGCATATAATGATTTTTCTCTATCAAAGAATATAATAATAGTGATAGCCAGTAGAAATAATAATAAAATGAACATAGTTCTTGGTTTATATTATTATTCCCTAATAAAAGGAGTAAATTTGCTTGAAGAAAATGACTGATCCATTACTACATAGGAATACACAAAATGAGGCTAAAGTCTGTAATACTGCCAGCCAGAAAATGAAGAAACACACAAATATATGTACACACACATACTACATCAACACCATCACCACCACCACCAATGCAGTGCACCGAATGTACACACAATTCTGAGGATATGTCAAAGCGACACTGAAACAAACCAAAATAACTCAATAACAACATCAACAACTCTGTCAGAAAGGGGAGGGTCTATAAGATAATTCACCAAAGAAGACATACAGATGTCCAAAGGCACATGAAACTAGGTCATTCCCTTTTTTATCAGGGAAGCACAAACCTTAACCACATGGAGATATCATTCTATACCTGGGAGAATAGACTGTATAAAATCAGAAGTGTTTGTGGGGTTGTGGAGAGAGGAACCCTGTATACTGTAAGTGAGAATCTGTATCAGTCCAGCCTTTAGAAAAAGAGGGACAGAAATTTCTCAAAGTACTAATATCAGATCTACTATATTATACAGCAAGTCTAGTCCTGGACATTTCTTCGAATAGCATAAAAATACTAATTAAAAGTAAAGAAGTGATGCAGTAATACAATACCTATGTTCATTGTTAAAACACTTCAATAACCATTTTTAGCATTTCAGCATTTCAGTATATGGAACAACTCGACTACCCAATAATGAGTCCATAAAATGTAGAATAATTTTCAGCTTTCACAGACAGATTATTTTTTTTTTTTTTTTTAAGTATTTTATTATACCACGGTGAGATATACAAATAAAAAAGATATACAATTAAAAAGTTCATGTTTGGGTTTTGGTCATACAGTGTTTCAGCACCCGTCCCTCCACCAGTGCCCATCTCCCACCAACAACATCCCCGGTTCCCTCCCCCTTCCCCAGCCCTGCTCCATGGCAGGTTCTTTATTTCTTTGTCTTTCTCTCTCTTTCTCTTTTCCTTCCCTTCTAGACTATGGATTACAGAACATACATTAAAAGGTTGTCATGTGAATCCTTTTGCCTCTATTTCATGCTCAGTTCTAGGTTGGCATTAGTACCCTCGACTATTATTAGCACCCTGTTCCATTTTCTGTCTTTCCTAAACTCTGACTCCCACACGTTTGTGATAATTTCCACCTTTGACAAGACCTCCCGATATATGCTTCACTTGACCTTGGATATTGGTATCATAATATGTACATATATATTTATGCCATGCAAATAAATGCAGTCATTCTGTATCTGTCTCTCTCCCTTCTGGGTAATTTCGCTCAACATAATCTTCTCCATGTCCATCCATTTATAGGCAAATTTTATAACTTCATTTCTCCTAACAGCTGCATAGTATTCCATTGTGTAGATGTACCAAAGCTTCTTTTATCCAGTCATCGATTTTCGGGCACTCTGGTTGCTTCCAGATTCTGGCTATTGTGAATAATGCTGCTATGAACATAAAAGTAGGGATGGTGTTTCCGCTGCGTATTTTTGGTTTCCCAGAATAGATTCCCAGGAGTGGTATGGCTGGGTCAAATGGGGAGTTCAATTTCTAGTCTTTGGAGGAAAGTCCATATTGTTTTCCAGAAAGGCTGTACCAGCCGGCATTCCCACCAACAATGGATGAGTGTCCCCTTTTCCCCACATCCACGCCAGCACTTGTTGTTCTTGCTCTTTTGAATATGTGCCAGTCTCTGTGGTGTAAAGTGGTATCTCATTGTTGTTTTGATTTGCATCTCTCTGATGATTAGTGATGATGAGCATTTTTTTCATATGTTTTTTGGCCATTCGAATTTCTTCTTTGCTGAAGTTTCTGTTCATTTCTTCTCCCCCATTTTTTGATGGGGTTGTTTGTTTTCTTCTTGTAAAGTTCTACCAGTGCCTGATATATCCTGGATATTAACCCCTTATCAGATGGGTATTGCGTGAATATTCTTTCCCATTCTGTGGACTGCTTTTGTATCTTAGTCACTGTTTCTTTTGAGGTGCAGAAGCTTTTTAGTTTCATGTAGTCCCATATGTTTATCTTTTCTTCTAGTTGCTTTGTTAGTGATGTTTCACCTTTGAAGATGCCTTTAGCTTCAATGTCGTGGAGGGTTTTTCCTATATTTTCTTCAATGTACTTTATGGATTCAAGTCTGATATTGAGATCTTTAATCCATTTTGATCTGATTTTTGTGCATGGTGTTAGACACAGGTCCAAATTCATTTTTTACATGTTACTGCCCAGTTTTCCCAACACCACTTGTTGAAGAGGCTTTCCCTTACTCCATTTTAGACTCATTGCACCTTTATCAAAGATTAAATGATCATGTGTTTGAGGTTGGGTGTCAGGATACTCAATTCTATTCCATAGGTCCACAGGTCTGTTTTTATTCCAATACCATGCTGTTTTAATTACTACTGCCTTGTAGTACAGTTTGAAGTTGGGAAAGGTGATGCCTCCCATCTTCTTTTTCCCGAGGATTGCTTTAGCTATCCTTGGGGGTTTATTGTTCCATACAAATTTCAGGAGCGTTTGGTGAATTTCTTTAAAGAATGTCATCGGTATCCTCATAGGGACTGCATTGAATCTGTACAGAGCTCTAGGGAGTATTACCATTTTGACAATGTTGATTCTCCCCCATCCATGAACAGGGAACGTGTTTCCATTTCCTTGTGTCCTCTTTTATCTCTTGGAGCATTGTCTTGTAGTTTTCTTTGTACAGGTCCTTTACATACTTGGGTAAGTTGATTCCTAGGTATTTGATTTTCTGTGGCACAATTGTTTCACAGACAGATTAAATCTTGGCTTTTGTGAGGACATGACAGTACTGAATGATGGCAACATTAGTAGAGTAAGGAGAAAGGCAATAGATTATATCAATCATAAGTATAAATACAAAGCAAGGAAAAAGAAAATGAAAACATAGTCATGAATTCTATCTCCTGACCACATAAGTTACTAAACACATGAGGAACGTTAGGTAAAAACTGGGGGGGAGTACAATAGGAATATAATGGAGAAATATTGGTACGTTTGTAGTGGACATGATATAGAAATGTATTTATAGATTCATATACTTTATAAATATATTTAAATGTTTAAACCATTTAAAATTAAATATTATAATAACTCCAATGAAAATAATTCACAATGAATAAACTGGCAACCTTGAGAGATGAATTATCTTTTTTGAATTATACTCATATATTACTTGTATCACTTGTCTTCCCATTGTTCGTTAATTTGCTCGAGTGGGCACCAGTAGCATCTCTACATGTCCTATTGTGTGCTAGGGGTAGCCCAAGGACATCTGCTCAGTTCAGGAACAGAAAGAGCCTCAAACCATTTGTTCAGGTCATGGGAATGAGGTGTAGAACTGTTACTGGTTTTTGGCATATCAAATATGACATGGGTAGCTTGTCAAACTCTGCTGTGTGGGTGGGATACTCTCTATAGTAGGCTCTCAGTTCCTGCATTTACTAATGAACTGCGTGGCTGCAAAGTGACCACACGCAACAGGGAGAGATCAGCTTTTCTCTTGGGTGGAGCTCTGACCAGCTGTGTAGTCTGGATTTTGAAAATGGTGGCCCTCATGGTGTGGGGATTCCTCTGGCTACTTGTGAGGCTCTACTATGATGGCAGGCTAGGGCTCTACTGTGATAGCAGGCTAGAACCTAGCTAGAACCCCTCTTCCCTCCTAGACATCTCATGACCAGCTGAGCAAAGGGAGAGGCAGTAGCAGATCTGCCCCCTTATATCTGTGTCTCTGGTTCAAGCATACCAGGGTTTGAAATAGCCTTCACTGTAGGGTGGGACTCTGACGAGCAGGGCTTGAGATCAGCTTTTCTCTTGGGTGAAGCTCTGACAAAGTTTGGAGTTCATATATTGAAAATGGTGGCCCCTCATGGTGTGGGGGTTCCTCTGACTTCTTGGGACGCTCTACTGGGATGGTGGGCCAGGGCTCGAACCCTTCTTCCCTCCCCGGACACCTCATGATGAGCTGAGCACAGGGAGAGCCAGTAGCAGCTCTGCCCCATGTATCTGTGTCTCTGGTTCAAGTGTACCTGGGCTTGAAATAGGCTTCTCTGTAGCGTGAGATTCTGAGTCAGAGTCCCACTATATATAATATATATTTTATATGTAATAAAGTAAAAAATAATTAATGAAGTAAAAAATAGTTATGTCATTACTCGATCCACAAAAAAATCCCAGAATTCTTTAATTCATAAATAAAACTTTTTTCCAAAAAATACATAGAATGGGGAGCATGTTTTGCAGGTTGAAAAGTATTCAATATAGGGTTGAAGTGATAGTACAGTAGGAAGGGCACTTGCCTTGCATACAACTGACCCATTCAGATCCCTAACACTACATCTGGCCTCTGAGAACCTCCAGGAATAAGAACTGGCACAACTGGATGTGGCCTAAAAACTAAATGAAAAAAAGTTAGTATCAAAAACTCACCAACATGTCTTCCAGGTGTTAAAGTCAGTATCAATAGTGATACATCAATATGATAATATGTATCATTGCAATACTATGATAAAATGAAACTCTATCATTTGTTTCACCCTTAAACTCTCATGTACCCAATTTAATCCTAGTAAAATTATCAGCCAAATCCCATATGTGGTTTTCACAAACCCACTTAACCAGGACTCTTCAAAACTGTCAAAATATAAGAAAAAGAAAGAAATAATTGAAATAAAAAGAAACCATGAAGACAACTAAGTATCATGCAAAACTAAGTATACCATAAAAGAGAAGAATGTACATTAAAAATGTATGTTAAGAAGAAAAAAGTATGGACTTTGGTTGTATTGATATATCAAAAATGATTGATTTTTTTTTAATTGGTTGAGGAAAGGGGTAGTCCACACCAGCTGTTTGGGCTCAGGTGACTTTGTGTTGTGTTGAGTTTTGAACTGGTGTCAGACTTATGCAAGATAAGCCCTTACCTGCTGTACTAATCTCTAGCCCCAATACTGCTTCATTAATGGTGTCAAATAGCATGCTAATGTAAGATTCAAATAACTGGGATTGATGTATGTAGGAATTCTCTGTAAATCAATCCCAAAATAAAACTTGACTCAATGAGAAAGAGTTCTTGTAAGGGATTTGAATTATGAATGAGTTTTAAAAGTTTCATTTCTTTAAAAGTATAAAATAAGTGAGGGTACATTTATTAGGTCAGAGCTCAGTGAAAAAGTTCTACATTGACTTGAAACCCCTGTTAGTTAAGCAAGTCAGGAGTCCAACAGAAGTGTGAGCTGTCACAGTGCCATGGGAGCAGATGGGCCTGAATGCACACAACTGGGAAACAAAGACCCAGGACCAGTTGGAAATAATGATAGGATTCCCATTCCAGGATGTCCAAATTGTGACAGACTTTTTATTGAATTAATTTCAAAGGATGTTATAGGTTACAAGCACACCCAATATAATGTTTTGAAAACAGCAAAAGCTTCTTACTGACTTGGACTGTTATTCTGCCTTTAAAAGAACTAACCAAAAGTTGCTGGTTATTTTCAATCTCATGTACACTAGATTCTCATTTAGTTTAATCACTATAAGATTTTAATGTGTCATACATGACTTTGTATCCATGAAACCGAATCACATTTAAAAAAAATTGTAATTCTCCAGTAACCTTAAGTAGACAGATCAAATGTTTAAAAATAACACTAAAATGTTATCAGGACATTTCCCTAAGTCAACTTTAGTCATCTTCTTTCTTGAATACTAAATAGCTTGTTTCTTTTATTACTGGCATAAATATAGTTTATAAATATTATAGTCAACTTTCTGCATATGGGGGTTCTATATCTGTTGATTAAACCACTGCATATTGAAGATGTTCTCTTATAGAGATGTATAATAATTACAACTATATACAAATGCAGAGTAACAACTATTTGCATAGTATTTTTACAGTATTAAATATTTAAACTATCCCGAGGTTAATGTATATGGGAAAGTGCACAGGTTATATAAGAACACACCTGTCATTTTATATAGAGGTACAAAACTAAAACATGAAAAGAAAATTCACATTTAAAAAAAATTTAGTGTTACCTGAAAGCAATCCCACAAAATGCTGGGAATGAGTCTATTTCTCTATTTTTGAAGAATTCTAACCAAACAAAATTTACTAAAATTTTATTAATAAGAATAAATCTTATAAATACAACTCATCTTTATTATATTTATGATTCTCAAAAAATGACTGAAAAGCTTTTAACACCTCACAAACTGCTTAATCCTTAAGTTGTTACCTTTTCACAAAATAATGTTATTTACTACTAAAACAGATAATAGTTATTTAACAAGTACTCAGTGTTTAACAAATAGTAATCTAGGACTATGTTGAATGAAGGAACTCATGAATGAATGAATGATTAAATAAATGAATTGAATGAATAAATGAATGAATAGGGAGAAAAAAGTCAGTTAAATGCACAAAAGGAAATCCAAGTTGAACCAGTGGAGATTATGAGTGCTCAAAAGAACATAAATAGTCATGATAGTAAAAATTCATTAGCAATGTCCTCTAGTATTGGTGTCTGTGGAACTAATATTGTCAGTCTTCTTTCTGAAGCTGTATCTTAAATAAATCCATGTTTTTTTTCCTCAACTTATTTCCATTCACGATGAATCTTCATCAGATTCACACCTAATATAGGTGGTTCACAGGCTTTCAGTAAATTTAAGGTAATTTATGATTTCATCTTTCTCAAGTAATTTTCAATCAAGCAAAGTTATCCAACAAGACTGGAAGTTACACATGGAAACATTTTATTTTAAGGTTTCATTAGTATGCATAAATTCACAGCCCCTCCCTATCTCTATTCATTTTTGCAAGTAATTGAAAAAAGTGACTCAACATATGTGGATACCAGTTTTTAGGTTAGCAAATGGGGCATGGCATTTGAAATGTTTTAAATGTGGAACATTAGCTGTCTCATAATTTAATTTTTTAATAATGAATATGATTTTTTCCTTCAAAAAAGGAGATAACATCCTGTGATAAGCTTGAAAAACAGGAGGGTGTCATAGAAAGTACATTATTGCATGAGCAGGACATCTGCTTCTAGTCCCCTTATTTATTACCTACAAGTAATGAATTTTACTTATTTTTCTTGGGTGATTTTCTACGTGCATAGAAGAATAATAATTATCTAGCCATACACAGAAAGAAGCTTAACAAAATCTTCGTACTTGTAAGTGTCTGCAATATTCCAATTCTAGGTTTCTACCTACTGTTTTTTTTTTTTTATCTTTTTGTACCAGACATCACAGTAGTGAAAAGTGAGGAAGGAACACATGACACAGTGGTATGGCTACGTACTTAAGCAGTTTATTTGTACATCTGGTCCTGCTGGGGACGAAATCCAGTGTTCATATTTATTGAAAATATACTGTATGGGAGTGTATTTGACTTTTATTTGGCATATCTAATAGAATCCAGCTTGAAATGGAGATTTCCAGACACATAGTCATTTGGTATTTGTTTTGAAGTCAAGTTTGCTGTGTCTTCACAGGACTGAGAAACATGTGAAGGGTAATTTCTCAGTGAGTGCATGACCTTTGCTACAGGTGTCTTATCCTTGTTTCAAAATTCCAGGAATGCCTATTGCATTTTCCAACTGAGCTTTACCATAATTCCTATTTTGCATTTCTCAATACTGAAATCTCTAGAACTTTACAAACTGCTGGGTTATCTGGCCCAGATGAATGGATTGAACTGCTGTGGCCTGAAAGTTTTTCAAAACTATTTCTTGATCTTAGATCCACCAAGATGGCAATTTCTATGGTACTGAGCTGTTGGATGACAGGCTGAACTAGCTTGGGAACTTTGCTTTTTCACCCACTCACAGCTTAATCTACTTACATGTTCTTAAGCCAAGGTTCATTCCAATGACGTCTCTCTTCTATGTAAACACTGATAGAGGGTGTGGCAGTTACAGAAGTCACCTTGACTTTGAATAACTTCTGACTTATTATACATCTTGGCATGGTGGGTTCTAGCCCTGGCCCACCACCCCAGCAGAGCCTCACAACAAGCCAGACGAACCCCCTCTCCCCCACTCCATGGGGGCTGCCATTTTCCACATTTGGACTTCCCTCTATTTAGAACTCCTCCCAGCAGACCAGCCCATCACAGCCTGGATCATCAACACCCACCCTGCAGCAGTTTTTTTCCTCAATTCGGCCCAGGTATGCTGAACCAGAGACTCTCAGACATGGGACAGAGATGCTTCTTGCTCTCCCTGTGCCCAGCCGTTCATGAGATGCCCGGGAGGCATAGCGGTTTCTAGCCCTGGCCCACCACCCCAGCAGAGCCTCACAACAAGCCAGACGACCACCCCTACTCCATGGGGGCCGCCATTTTCCACATTCA
>JAJIBD010020597.1:0-7500 GCA_021461705.1 Cryptotis parvus | reverse complement strand
ATTACATTTGGCACAGCGATGGCATGTAGGTGTTAGCAATGATTGTTTTTGTGATCATTTGAATAATGTAATTATTAGTTTTGCCATAATTTTAACAGGTCGGTAACAATTATTGTTCACTTAAAAACAAATTTTGTTATAAATTCATTACAAATTTCATTATAATTAGCCTTTCTAGAGGACAGTGGTTTGAAAGCCCAGACTCTGGGGCCGGAGTGATAGCCCAGCGGGTAGGGCGTTTGCCTTGCACTGGCCGGCCTGTGCTGGCCTGGGTTCGATCCCCCGGCATCCCATATGGTCCCCCGAGCACCGCCAGGAGTAATTCCTGAGTGCAGAGCCAGGAGTAACCCCTGAGTGTCGCCGGGTGTGACCCAAAAAGCAAAAAAAAAAAAAAAAAAAAAAAAGAAAGCCCAGACTCTGGGTTCAGACCAGTTTAAGAGATGGAAAACGGGAACACAGAGCCGCTGGAAATATACATTCTGGACCCACACTCTCTGGGAGAAGCTGATGATTCAAAGGGCCGAGTGTCCTGACGCAAGAGCACAGCAGGAGGCGCTTGCTGAATATGTGGCTGACTAGGGTTCCATCCGCAGCATCCCATATGGTCCCCCCAGCACTGCCAGGAGTAATTCCTGAGTGCAGAGCCAGGAGTAACCCCTGCGCATTGCAGGTCTGACCCAAAAGCCTACATAAATGTTTATTCCTTTGTTTGGGGCCACACCTGGAGATGCTCAGGGATCACTCCTGGCTGTGATCTGGGCCAAGCAGGGGTCAGCTGCGTGCCAGGCAAATGCCTCATCTCCTGGCCTATCTCTCCAGCCCCTCTGGGAGATTTGAACAGGATCCAGAATCTTTAGAATCTGCTTTTCAAAATGTCCCGAATACAATCTAGAATCAATAGCCAGGTCGTGGGCTAAGTCCTCGGGTGACCCACGTTGGGATGAGCAGCTTCAGTTCTTTTCTTTCTTTTGATTTTCCGAGCCACACCGGGCAGTGCTCAAGGTTACCCCTGGCCGTGCACTCAGCGGTCACTCATGCGTGGGTGAGGGAGGACCATATGGGGTGCTGGGAGCGAATCTGGGCTGTGTGCAAGGAAACGCCTCAACCCAGGACTATGGCCCCGTCTCTGGTGGGCTCCTGCATTCATTCATTCATTCATTCATTCATTCATGTCTCTTTTTTTGTCACACCCAGTGATGCTGAGGGGTTACTCTTGGTCTACACTCAGCAATTACTCCTGGTGGTGCATGGGGATCACATGGGATGCCGGGAATCAAACCCAGGTTGATGGCATTCAAGGCAAACACCCTACTCGCTGTACCATCCATCTCTCTGGCCCCTGATGGGGTACTTTAAATCTACCATTATAGCCAGTTCCCTGAGTCAAAGCAAGGCCTCTTGAAATGAATGAAAATGTAGACATTCTCCGTGGAAAAACAAAAAAGATTGTCAAAGAACCAAATTAAAAAATTGGGGGCAGGGGCTGGAGCGATAGCCCAGCGGGTAGGGCGTTTGCTTTTACACGACCGGCCTGGCGCCCGGCCCAGGTTCGATTCCCCGCATCCCATATGGTCCCCCGAGCACCGCCATGAGTAATTCCTGAGTGCAGAGCCAGGAGTAATCCCTGAGCATCGCTGGGTGTGACCCAAAAAAAGCAAAAAAAAAAAAAAAAAAGGCCAGGGGCCGGAGCGATAGCCCAGAGGGTAGGGCTTTTGCCTTGCACACGGCCAGCCCATGTCGACCCGGTTCGATCCCCGGCATCCCATATGGTCCCCCGAGCACTGCCAGGAGTAATTCCTGAGTGCAGAGCCAGGAATAACCCCTGAGCATCACCGGTGTGACCCAAAAAGAAAAAACAAAAAACAATTGGGGGCGAGCGTAGTGTCTGAGAGTGAAAAGCAGCCGGACGGGTGTCTGGCAGAGCAGAAACAACAGAGGGAGAAACAGTGATGGAAAGAGCTGGGGAGGGGCTGAGCGGCAGCACAGCGGGGAGGGCGCTCGCCTTGCACGCATGCGGTCAACCCAGGTTTGATCCCCAGCATCCCATATGGTCCCCCAGAGTGCCAGGGAGTAATTCCTGAGTGCAGAGCCAGGAGTAACACCTGAGCATCGCCGGGTGTGACCCAAAAAGAAAAAAAACAAAGCCTGTCCCCAGGGTCCGGAGTCACTCCCAGACATGCACATTCCTGAGCACAGATCGCTTGTTTCTGTTTTTATTACTGGTGCGGCCACATCCAGTCTTTCTGTTTTTCTTAGCGAGCGTCTCTCCGGGACTGTTCCCGGTGAATTCCGTCAGGCTGGTCTAGTTCTTTGTAATAGCTTCACCATGACTTATTAACCAGAAAATCCTGGATGGTCAAGTGTATTTCACGGTGTTTAAAAAGATAAAAGTCTGAAAGCACCTTTGGGCTCTTTAGGTGACTCGCGGTCTTCGGGTGCAGCCCTTGAACTTCAGGAGTCCGTGTGGCATGGGCAGGGGCGGGCAGAGCCAGGTCCTGGGTTATCCAAGCCCAAGTGCATTTGGGTAACAGCTTTTGGGGTCCCGGGCGGAGGGAAAAGGTGTCCAAGGCTGAATGATAATGAAAGGAATTTTTTTTTTTTTTTTTGGCTGGGGGTGGGGGTCGTACCATCAGTGCTCATGGGTTACTCCTGGCCTTGCCCCTCAGGAATTACTCCTGGCGGTGCTGGGGACCATATGGGATGCTGGGGATCAAACCCGGGCAGGCTGCGTGCGAGGGCAAACGCCCCTCCCCGCTGTGCTATCACTCAGGTCCCCAAAAGGAACTTTCTTGGTTGTTGAAGTCTGGGTTCCCGATAACCCAAGTACCAGCAGATGGGGGCTGCGGCTGTGCCCTCCAGGACACCTCCGGGAGGTGGGGGGCGGGACCAAATCTCTCCTGCACCAATTAGAACGTGCTGATTCACTTGGGGGCGGAGACTTGAAATCAAAGCTGGGATCAGGGGCCAGAGCGATGGCCCAGCGGGTAGGGCGTTTGCCTTGCACGCAGCCGGCCCATGCCGGCCCGGGTTCGATCCCCGGCATCCCATGTGGTCCCCCGAGCACCGCCAGGAGTTGTTCCTGAGTGCAGAGCCAGGAGGAACCCCTGAGCATTGCCGGGTGTGACCCAAAAAAGAAAAAAAAAAAAAAAAAAAAGAGCTGACACACCGCAGGGAGGAGACTGACCGTTAGACTGGTTGGAGTCGCTGGGAAGGGAGTCTAGAGGATTATTAATATTCCAGATGCGCATACCCGGGACCCAGCAGGATTATTAATATTTCAGATGCGCATACCCGGGGACCCAGCGCTCCTGCAGCTGAAAATCAGTCTCCAGCGCTCAGAGACTTAGGCAGTGACGAGCAACGCCGGCGCGAAAAGCACCGGAGGAACCCAGGCGAGGTCCAAGAGCGGGGTAGGCTGATGGCGATCTAATGTAATTGAAGAGCAACGTGCTTAGCAGGATTCTGTGTTTATAAAGAACACACACGAGCATTTACACACAGGCGTGTCTCTGTACGGAGCGAGCAGGGCAGATTTCCTAATGGTGTAGAATTGAAAGGGGGTCCGTTTTGTTTTATAAAGCGCTTATGAGTTGAGATCATATTTGTTTTAAGGATGGGGAGCACTCACACATGGAGGACGGGGAGCACTCACACACAAGGATGGGGAGCTCAGCTCCCCAGACACTCCAGGAAAAGGGATTTTATTTTATTAATTTTTAAGTCCATACCCAATGATGCTCAGGGGTTACTCCTGGCTCTGTACTCAGGAATTACTCCTGGAGGGCCGGAGTGATAATACAGCAGGTAGGGCATTTGCCTTGCACGTGGCCAACCCAGGTTCGATTCCCCGGCATCCCATATGGTCCCCGAGCACTGCTGGGAGTAATTCCTGAGTGAAGAGCCAGGAGTAACTCCTGTGTGTCGCTGGGTGTGACCCCCCCAAAAAAGGAATTACTCCTGGCGGTGCTTGGGGGACCCTAGGGGATGCTGGGGATCAAACGCAGGCTGATCAATGCAAGGCTAGTGCCCTGTCCACCGTCCTGTCACTCTGGCTCCCATACGGTTACTCTTCCTGGCTCTGTGCTGAGCAATGATCCCTGCCGTGCTCAGGGCACCAAACCGGGACCAGTCACTTGAAAGGCGAGAGGCTAATTCCATGTACGACCTCTCCGCCTTTGATAGCTCACTTCTGCACCCCGAGGCTTGTGAGGCGGGCGGTCTCAGCCTCAGGAAACAGTTTGGGTGGAGGACGTGGTTCAGCACGCTGCAGATCTGAGGGGCCTGTGCGTGGCCACCTCCGCTCCGGGGAAGGATGAGTCTGGCCTGGTGTGGGCCGCAGGTGAAGCCCTCAGCACCCAGCGCTGGTGCTGCACGGCAGGTGGGCGCAGCTCCCCACGTGGGTCTTGTCAGGGGCTGCCTGGCACGGTCTGCTGTGGTGGCCTGAACCTCGGGTAAGCTCAAGAGCACCGAGGCCCTGCTCCTTCATCCTTAAGCATCTGGAGTGTCTGGGAGAGCTGAGCTCCCCCATCCTTCGTGTGTGAGTGCTCCCCGTCCTCCATGTGTGAGTGCTCCCCATCCTCTGTGTGTTGGTGCTCCCCATCCTTCATGTGTGAGTGCTCCTGGTCCTCCAGGTGTGAGTGCTCCCCCATCTCCATGTGTTGGTGCTCCCCATCTCCATGTGTTGGTGCTCTCCATCCTTCGTGTGTGAGTGCTCCCTGTCCTCCATGTGTCAGTGCTCCCCATCTCCATGTGTTGGTGCTCCCCCATCCTTCATGTGTGAGTGCTCCCGGTCCTCCAGGTGTGAGTGCTCCCCATCTCCATGTGTTGATGCTCCCCCATCTCCATGTGTTGGTGCTCTCCATCCTTCGTGTGTGAGTGCTCCCGGTCCTCCATGTGTGAGTGCTCCCCATTTCCGTGTGTTGGGCTCCCCATCCTTCATGTGTGAAGTCTCCCCATCCTTCATGTGTGAGTGCTCCCGGTCCTCCATGTGTGAGTGCTCCCGGTCCTCCCGTGTGTGAGTGCTCCCGGTCCTCTGTGTGTTGTTGCTCCCCGTCGTCCATGTGTGAGTGCTTCCCATCCTCCGTGTGTCAGTGCTCCCCATCCTCCATTTTTTTTTTTTTGCTTTTTGGGTCACACCCGCAATGTTCAGGGGTTTCTCCTGGCTCTGCACTCAGGAATTACTCCTGGCAGTGCTCGGGGGACCATATGGGATGCCGGGGATCGAACCCAGGCCGGCACAGGCCAACCGCGTGCAAGGCAAACGCCCTACCCGCTGGGCTATCGCCCGGCCCCCATCCTCTATTTGTAGGTGCTCTTCCATACCAACCATCTGTTTCCTTCTCTCTCTCTGCATCCTTCCTGAGTCTTCTCCTGTTGGCAAAACTAAAGACGGATGGGTGTGTGCTTCTGTGTCTTTGTGCTATTCCAACCTCCCTAACTCAATTTGCCAAAAGGTCTTGGGGAGAAGATAAGTCCCTCAGGGAGGCCATGGCCGACTTGGGTTAATCCCCAACATCCCGTATGGTCCCCTGAGTCTCTCAGGAGTGATCCCAGAGTGCAGAGCCAGGGAGTAAGCCCCTGAGTAGGGTGTGTGTGACCCAAACCCAAGCCAACAAAAAGCTGCCCATAACCTGTCAGCTTGGGCCAACAGCTGGCCAACATTGGCCCTGTGGTGTGCTGACCCCACCCTTGCCCACCAAGGGCCTTATGCTTCATAGCAGCCGGATCAGGTGACAGGGCACACGTGGCTGTCAAGTTCAAGTCCCGTGGTAGTGGCACTTCACGTCACACGGGCGCCCAGAAGCCCTCCCGTCCCCACGGGAGGGATACTGCCCTCCTCCCACCTCCGCATCACTGCTGCTGCTAGGGAGGCGAAGAAAAGGCCCCTTCCGAACGGAGTTCATGGCACCCCCCAAATAAACTTTCTAGCCTCGCCTCAGCTCCGAGGGTGCCGGCAGCGATGCCAGGACCTTGCACCCGTGAGAAATATATCTGGGCCACACCCTGCTCCCAGCAATGTCTTATACACACGTCTGGAAGATGCTCTAAAGTTCTTTGGTAATATTAAATGCAGGGGCTGGAGCGATAGTCCAGCGAGGAGGGTGTTTGCCTTGCACGTGGCTGACCCGGTTCGATCCCTGGCTTCCCCTGAGCACCACCAGGAGTAATTCCTGAGTGCAGAGCCAGGAGTAACCCCTGAGCATTGCCGGGTGCGCACCCAAAAAAAAAAAAAAATAAAAAAGCAAAAAATAAATGCAAAGTGCAACATTGTTCTGTTTTTGGATCACATCTGGTACTCAGGGATTACTCTTTTCTTCTTCTTCTTTTTGGGTCACACCCGGCTTTGCTCAGGGTTACTCCTGACTCTGCACTCAGGAATCACTCCTGGCAGTGCTCAGGGACCTTATAGGATCCTGGGGACCAAACCCAGGTCAGTGGCGTGCAAGGCACCCTACCCACTGTGCTACTGCTCCGGCCCCTCACGGCTTCCTCTTGGCACTGCACTCAGGAGCCACCCCTGGCGAGCTTAGGGGGCCATACGTGTTCGGGAGATTTTAGTCGGGATGTTCGTGATGGCAACAGTGAAGAGGAAAGTGGAGAAATGTAGCAAGTAGGAGATAGGAGGGAGAGAAATGGTTGTCTCATGGGCCATAACTGTGAACTTCTCTTTGGGGTCGGGAGATAGTACAGGGATAAGGCACTTGCTTTTCACACCAGCCACCCCCATTTTGATCCCCGGCACCCCACAGGGTCCCCTGATCTGTGCAGGAGAGATGCTGAGCTCAGAGCTAGGAGTAAGCCCAGAGCACTGCTGGGTGTGTGCCCAAACCAAACCAGACCAGACCAAACCCGAAAGTCTCCCGCCGCTCCCAGCGACTCTATTACTGTGTGTGCCGAATAGCCGCACCTCCTTCCCTCCCGCAGTACAGCTGTTTAGATGACAGGCTCGCTTTGGTGGGGCTCCGAGCACTCAGCCACGGAGCGGGTCGTCGTGGCACTCACACACGTGTGCCAACAGGGCTGCTGTAGCCGTGTCTCCCAGTGACGCTCCGGGGCCAGGGACAGAGCTGGGGTCGGGAGGGCATGAGAAAAGCACCTAACCCCTGTTGTGAGTGTCCTGAAGGTTTGGGGCACATTGAGGCTGACTCTGGGGCCGGCCGTCCTGTCCCAGAAGCCCTTGGGAGCCCTCTGCATGCCAGCAGAGAGCCCGGGTGGGACCAACGTTGGTGTCCCGATGTCCAGGCTGACTCAGATGAGAACAGGCTGGGCGGAGCTGATCTCTGAGCTTATCTCTGAGCACCAGAAGGTAATGACTCCCGTTGGGAACCAAAGTCACAGGCAAAGGCTGCAGGTACAGTATCTCCTGGGTCAAGGCACAGCGTATGTCCTCCAGGAGACATTTGATAACAGGCACATCTACAGGCTAAATTCCACTTGCACTCTCTTTGCCTTCTGAGCCACGCTGGCCCCTGGGCACTGGGTTTGCCTGGCCGTGTCAGC
>JAJIBD010020589.1:0-11057 GCA_021461705.1 Cryptotis parvus | reverse complement strand
CCCTGCACATGCGCGGAAAGGCAACGTGGCAGTGGATGGAGTAATGGCGCCCAACAGCTGGTGTGGATGTGGGGAAAAGGGGGGCACTCATCCATTGTTGAGTGGGAATGGCGGCTGGTACAGCCTTTCTGGAAAAAACAATATGGACATTCCTCCAAAGACTAGAAATTGAACTCCCATTTGACCCAGTCATACCACTCCTGGGAATCTACTCTAGGAAACCAAAAATACGCGAGTGGAAACACCATCCCTGCTTTTATGTTCATCACTTGATCCGGCTCTAGTCCAGCAGTTGTCTCCAAATCGCATTACATGTCCAACCCATCTGATTTTCGATGCCTTGGCAAACGAGACAGCATCCCTGATTCTGGAATAGCGACGGAGGTCAGAATTCCGGATTTATTCTCTCACTTGAGTGAGGCTTGGTATTCCAAGCATAGCTCTTTCAATTCCTCTCTGGGAGACCCGAATAGCATTCTCATCCCTGCTTTCGTAGGGCCCAGGTCTCTGAGGCGTATGTTAATGCAGGGAGAACGGTGGCATCAAAGAGATGTGCCCGGAGCCGGAGGTCCTTTGTCCTTTAGCTATTTCTTCGATGCCTTTGAAGGCATTCCATGCCGCTCTCTTCCTCCTGCGCAGCTCAGGTTTTAGGTCGTTCATCATGTTGATTTCTCGACATAGGTACACATAACTGCTGCATTCAGAGATGTTTGTTTCATTGAGAGTGAATGGGGCCTCTGGAACTAGTTCATTCTTCATGAACATAGTTTTCTTTTAGATTCAGCTGTAGACATATCTTTCCACATTCTCGGTCAAAGTCAGCCAGCATTAGTACTGCTTGGCTAATGTTTGGTGTTATTAGGAACAAAGTCAACAGCGAGCGGAGGTGGTGTAGTTGCCGACCATCTATCTTCACTCCCATTCCTTCCCATTCTAATTGTTGCATGATGTTCTCGAGGATGGCGCTGAAGAGTTTTGGTGAAATGGTATCACCCTGTCGAACCCCTCTTTTCACACTAATGATCACTTCTTTCTAGAATCGTGGAGATCCTGGTGGTGAATCTGTAATACAGCTCACGAAGGACCTTGATGTATTGGGTTTGAACACCCTGTTTGGCTAGGGCTTCGATGACTGCTTCAGTCTCCACAGAATCAAAGGCTTTCTTTAAATCAATGAGCGTGAGACAGAGCGGCATCTTGTACTCCCTACAAACCTCAATGAGCTTGGTTACTGTGTGGATAAGGTCGATTGTGCTGAATCTATTCTGGAAGCCAGCTTGCTCGCATGGTTGTCCTTCATCTAGTGTTCTGCCAATACTGTTCAGGATGACTTGTGTAAACAGCTTGTAGATGACAGACAACAGGCAGATGGGGCGATAGTTGCCGATGTCGTGGAATATCTCCCTTCTTGAACAGTAGAACTGTCCTGCTGGTTTTCCATTGGGAGGGCACCTTGCATTCGGACAGGTAGCGTGTGAAGAGCAGAGCTAGTGTATTGATGAGTACCGATGGCAGATTCTTCAGGTGTTCGGGTCTGACTTTGTCTGGGCCTGGTGCTTTTCCCTTCTTTACTGACGTGATGGCATGTCGGATTTCAGAAGGGAGAAAGTTGGGAATGACATATCCATCCTGTGGAATTTGGTATGTGGGCAGGTGGATGTGACTATCAAAGAGATTTGAGTGGAAGTCATGGATAATCTTCTCCATTGCCTTTCTGGAAGATGGGATAGATCGATCAGGGCGTTGGAGGGCAGTCATCTTGGTCTTATAATTGACAAAGGACAGGCGGGCAGTGCGAATGCTTTTCCCAGTTTCTGCTGCATCTTCAAGTATTTCTGCTCTTCTGTCTTTGAGGTTTTCTTTTCTCGCTTCTCTGCACTGTTTAGCAAAATTGGATGTTAGCATTTGGTCTCCTGAGGCTCGCGCCTTGCCACGTTGGCGAATGAGCTCGAGAGTTTCTGAAGACAGGCGTCCTTTTGTGTCTTTCTCTCTCTCAGAATTCTTCGCACAATCATGGAGGTGCTGAACCAGTCGGTTGTATTCTTCATCGATGTCTTCATTGATGGTATCTTCCCAAGTTGCTGCAATGGTGTCAAAGAGTTCCCAGTTGGGGGGTCGTTCTGGGAGTTCTCTTCTTAAACTTTGCAGCCTTTTCTCCCCATTGCGGGAAGTAGAATTTTGCCCCGAATTTTATGTTCATAGCAGCATTATTCACAATAGCCAGAATCTGGAGGCAATCAGAGGTGCCCGAAAATCGATGACTGGATAAAGAAGCTTTGGTACATCTACACAATGGATTACTATGCAGCTGTTAGGAAAAATGAAGTTATAAAATTTGCCTATAAATGGATGGACATGGAGAGGATTATGTTGAGTGAAATTAGCCAGAAGGAGAGAGACAGATACAGAATGACTGCATTTTTCTGCATAATATAAATATATATGTACATATTATGATACCAATATCCAAGGTCAAGTGAAACATATATCAGGAGGTCTTGTCAAAGGTGGAAATTATCACAAACGTGTGGGGAGTCAGAGGCTAGGTAAGACAGAAAATGGAACAGTGTGCTAACATTTGTTGAGGGTACTAATTCCAACCTAGAACTGAGCATTGAATAGAGTCAAAAAGATACACATGACAACCCTTTAATGTATGTTCTGTAATCCATAGTCTGGAGGGAAGGAAAAGAGAAAGAGAGAGAAAGGGAAAGAAATAAAGAACCTGCCATGGAGGAGGGCTGGGAGAGGGTGAAGGGAACCGGGGGCGTTGGTGGTGGGAGATGGGCACTGTTGGAGGGATGGGTGCTTGAACACTGTATGACCAAAACCCAAATATCAACTTTTTAATTGTATATCTTTGTCATTGTAAAAATAAAAAATTTTTAAAAAATAAAAAAATAAAGTGATCATCAAATTCAAAGGGCAATCAAATCTTCTCAAATTATGTAGGACAGGAATGGAGCTATAGTACAATAGGTAAGGCACTAGTCTTGCAAGGCAACAGCACCACTGGACAGATTCTCCCTCACCCAAAAATTTACATAATGTTATTTGTCTGCTAGAATACTCAAGCCATTTATTTTAGAAATATTTATAAATTTTCTTCTGGAATATTACCCCCGATACCCGACACTATGAAATGTGTATAATACATGACATATACACCTTCTTAATTCAACATTTACAAAACTATAAAACACCTCTTGATTCAAGGGATTTCCCACTCCATAAGGGCCGCCATTTTCCACATCCGGACTTCCCTTTCATGGTAACTCCACCCAGCAGAAGCATTTATCACAGCATGGCTTGGCGGCCAGAAGCAACCATGTGATTCATCAATAAATGCTGGATTTAGAGGTGACTACAAGAGCATGCCACCACACAGCAAAGCCTGGCAAGCTGCTCGTGTAGTATTTGTTATGCCAAATACCAGTAACAGTTATAGACCTCATTCCCATGACCTGATGGAATGGTTTGAGGCTCTTTATGTTCCTGGAGCAAGCAGATGCCTTGGGCTCTACTAGCATGAGACAGGACATATGGAGATGTTACTGGTTCCCGCTCGAGCAAATTGAAGATGAACGGAAAGACAGTGATACAATGATTATGAATTGGTAGTTATATTGTTGAACAACATAATATCTACTCAAATATGTTTGTAGTAGTTCAGATGGTTGTAAACATAGTTTGCAATGATTAACACCTAAAACATATTTGCATATGGTTACATTTTCATGTCCACAAAGTTTAGTTGCTCCTATATTTTTATAAAGCCTGTTTATATATTAGGAAAGACAACAGAAACACTAAAGAAAAACTCTGAATACATGCTTGAAAGGGAAAAGCAGTAACGAAGTCTCAAATGCTGACTAATCACTAGCCCTTCCCCTACTGTGTATGTGTGAGCTAAGGCTGTGTTTGTGCGCTCTGGTGAGTAACAGTTCAATCCATGAAGAGAAAATTACAGAGAAAAACAGAGAAACTTTAGCATTTTATGGGCTGTGCTTTGTATACAAAGATGATGTTATTGACTCCCTGACACTGAGGAAACTTCAGTATTTCTTCACGGCTGCAATTACCCAATTTGGGAAATGAACCAGACACCATAGCTTCATCTAGATGATAGCTATAGACATAAAGTGCTGTGGCTGCCATTTTTTTCAGCTTTTATTACATGCAACCAAGCAATAATGTACAGTCCTAAGCTCCCATTCTCTTTAATTGTATATATGCTTTTAAATAAATAGTACTTTTTAATTAGGAAAAAATATTGTCACTCAATACTATATAGGCCATCATTTTACTATTATTCAGCAGTATTTTAATAAGAACATAAAATATTATTTTATTGAGGTGCTGCAAAACAGGAAACAAATTCATTGTCAGAAGTCATCAATCTAGACTTTCATCTGAATTTATGCTGTTGACCTTTAAAGACCAATCTAAATATTGATTTAAACTAGCCATACCAATCTCCAGGTATCAAGGACACATAATTCTATATGAAGAATAATCCCTTCCAGATTGAGAATTTATAGGCAAGGTTATAAAATACTTATTAAATTTGAGCAAATTTCTATTAAATTGCTTTAATACATAAAAATATGTATACATAATCTCTCTCCTCTCTCTCCTTTTCTCTCTGTTCTACTTTAGGATCATTCCCAGCTAGGCTCGAGGATCACTCCGAGGGGTCTCAGCAGGAACAGGTGGGGTTGCAGGGATTTGGGCCTGAAGCTTGCTTTCAAGTCAATTGTCACTGTAGTATCTGTAGTATCAGTTTGCTTTCAAGGCAATTGCCACCACAGTATCTCTTCTCTCTCTTTCTCTCTCTCTCTCATACTCTCTCTCTCTCTCTCTCTCAACTTCAAAGCTTAGGTTATGTCCTGTGTTTGGAGAAATCATATTCTACTTAGTAACAATAAATACATAAATACTCATGTTTGAAATTAAATAATAACATAAATGTTCATATTAATGTAAATCAAAAGAGTTCACACCCTACATATAATTGAACACCAATCATCCATAAGTATTTTTGAATCAGAATATTGATTACTAGGATTTGGATATGCTTAATGAAAGAATTCAAGTGAATTCGACAAAAAAGGAGGAAGGGCATCAGATAGACCTTAAAGAAGTTATAGGATGCAAGTAGAAAGGAGAAGAGAAGAGTTTAGTATGAGTTATGATATAGATGGATTATATACAAGGATAATATAATAGTTAAAATTCTTCTAGAAATTTACCATGTGTCCTTGCACTGTTATCTCACATAATCCTCAAAGAAACTAGACTAAAGTACTTCCTTTTGAAGAAAATTAATTTTCTTCCGTAATTTTTAATTTATTGTTCATTGCTTTCTAATGGCAGGAAATAAAATTAGAAGTAAAATTTAGTGTCATACTCTAAAGGAGTTGAATTTTTGATAAACATCTTAATTTTATATGCTAAGAAGTCAAATAGTAAACAAATTATGGGAAAGGGGGATAATGTATTTGTCAAGTTGTAGTGAGGAAATCTAAGCCAAGAGCCAGAATTTAAACGGATTCTGAGAGCAGTTACTAGTTTATTAAAGTTTAAGCTCTGTTTTAACAATATATAGGGAGGAGAGAAATATATAGGAGGAATTACAGAGGAAATTTAATTTTTGTTATGTAAGTTGTTCTGCCTGCAAACAAAGTCTTCCACCCACTTCTCTCTGGGAAACTTTGCCTCAAAGACTGGTATAAATCTACACTCTTTTGGGATTCCTTCTTATGGAATTCCTCCAGTAATTCTAGGCCCAAGGCCTCATGTTCACATAGTGTCACACTGAAGTGTAATATGGTCCCATCACAGGGAACTAATATCACTGTCTTCTGGGAGCTCCTTGAAGGCTGAGAGTAGATTGTATTCGTTTATTTATCTACCACAGTGTTGAGTACTTACAGCCCTAACATTTATTGCACGGACAAAGCAGATACCTGAGATTCTCAGGTCTGGTTGTTAGAGGAAGAATTCACTCAGAAATAGGCACTCCAATGCAAACAATAGGCTGAAAAGTATTGAAAAATAAAGATGAGTTAAGCTGAGACCAGAGCATGAACAGCTTTGTAATCATGTATCTCATAATTAAAAAAAAATAATTCAATGAATGAATAAATGAAGATAAGTCAAGGAGAATGCTAAGTGTAATTTTCAACATATTGGCTGAAGTGATCACTAGAGATTCAAGTTAAATTCTTTCACTTTAGAAAAGAATAGAAAGCTGAAGTTCTGAAGGCCAAGAGTGAAGATGTGATTTAAGTATAGTTTACATAACGATAAAACTTGAAGATATGAGAGTAGATTTGGTCTTAAATTCAAAAAAGCTGTCTTTGCTGAAATAGCCAGAGCAAACCTGTGGAGAACCAAAATATAACTATAATAAAACCTCCTAGCCTAATTTTATGCAAATTTGCTTCACAAAGTTTCTTAGCAAGTAACATAGCAAACTTCTTTTCACATTTGTAAGCCAATTTTTCTTAAGATAAATATTTATCAGCATCTATTGAGAAGCATCTAAATTATTTTCACTGTCATATGATTACCTAATTTTATATAAATTTTGGTATACATGTACATGTTCATGGCTAACAGGAAATCTCTTAACATTTTCCATCTGATCAGAATCACATACTCATCCCAGAAAAGCACAGATGAAAAGAAAATTGCATACTTCAAACATTTTTGATTATCATTAATCATACATATTACATTCTTAAATTAGTCCAACAGATAGTCAGTATGCAACTCTCCAGCAAGACATAAAATAGGCATTAAAACTGTTTTCTAAACTATTATATAGGGTGATTTGTAAAGCATTTCACATAATAGAAGACTAAGAATCATAAAATATTAGTCAGGTACTAACATGGTCATTAATAGTCCTCTTTAACTAAAGACAATTTCACAACCTCATTTACCAACAGAATATACCAAGTCTACTTCAAAATTATGCTTTTTATTCTCCTTTGTAAATTCTATTTACTTCTTTTTGAAATTTCTTAACATAAATGCCATGGATGTTAAATTCATAGTTTTATAAGTATTATATAAATGCATAGACTAAAGGTACTTAATTTTAGGTGACTTGACTTGTGACAATCAATTTTAGAATACCTATTGTATGCTTAGAATTTATTTTACTGCAACTATTTTTTAACTTCAGCCTTTTTCAACATCTTTATGGTATTAGTTTTATAAATAGAAGTATCTGGAGAACTGGGTGATTGTGGTCAGCCCTAGATCTCTTCACATTGTTTTGGCCTGAGGCGTGCCTGAAGAAGAATCATTTTAGGTGGATTAGAACTCAAATAAATCACCATAAAATCTTGCAACAATGTCTCCTCTTTAAAAATACATATTTCCACTTCCTTCGATGTGGACAGAGTATCAGAGTAAAAAACTTCATTAGGTTTGTGAAAGCACATTTTGGAGAAAGTACATTTGACTGAAAATTATAAGCATCTTTCTGCATCAGCTTTTTTTTGAATTTAAAGAACAATCTTTCAATTAACTGATCCTGCTGCTGCGTACTGAAATGTAGTTTGTGTTAACAGCAGTTTGACTGGACATTCAGAGTTACAGCTCCTGGAAGTTCTTAAAAGGTCATCTACTCTTCTCCCTGCACTTAAGCAATTAAAACTGCACTTAAATATATATTGAATGGATAGAAAGTGAAAAGCAGATTTATTGAAAACAAACAATAGCCAAGCATTGTTGGTGGGAAGATGAATATCACATCAAGTCTTAACAAGTTCTCAGAGTAAGTTGGTTTGTGGGCACATAACCAAATAACTGAAAATAGGAATGTATGGTTTTTGCATAATGCCTGGCATGTAAGTGCTAAATTGATAGGAGTCCTTATTTTAGCTCTTAATATAGTACACACAAGTGCAGGAATTCAACAAGTCAATGTATAACAGTCAGGAGAAAACATGTTCATCTTTCAGATTTCAGGACCTCAAATCTAAGTGGTTTCTTTAACTCATTCATTCTTTCCAGATAGGTATTAATTACAGGGTACACAAGTAACTGACTTCCAGTTCAAGCTCAAAATGAGCAGATATCTCGCTAATTTAATTGGGATATCACTATTTCATAAAGCTTATTGCATATGCATTGATCACTTACAAGGCAAAGTGCTCAGTATTCTTGGGGTACAAAAAATGACCTTTGCCTCAACCACTGTCTTTCCTCTCTAGGGGTCTGTCTTCCCTCTCTAGAACCGCCCCAAATTTGTATCCCTTCCTTGTCATTTTGCTTCTCTAGTCTATGAACTCCATTTATCTCTTACCTTTACTGTACAACATTTATTAATTTGTCATATTCAAATCAATTTTCCCTTTATTTGGGATGCTTGTCTGACTGTTTAGTTTAAGCCTTTTTTTTCTGTTATCTGCTATCATAAAACCACATAATGCCATTTTCATCATTTTAATTAAAGTGTTTTCTCCACATTGATCTTTTCTATTAGAGGGAGAAGCTAAACATAGGCAGTTGTCCTGATAATTTTCTTAGAAAACATCCCTGCTTCTAGAATAGTGAGGACATAGTAATTCTTCAATAAGCATTCACTTAGGGGCTGGAGCAATAGCACAACGGGTAGGGCATTTGCCTGCACATGACTGATCTGGGTTCAATACCCAGCATCCCATATGGTGCCCTGAGCACTGCCAGGAGTAATTCCTGAGTGAAGAGCCAGGAGTTAAAAAAAGCATTTACTTAAAGAAATAAAGGTACTAATCATATTTCCACTTTAGCAGTATCAAAATCTCATATTTTGAAACTCATAGAATAATGACATATTCTAGAATAATTTAATGCTTCTAGAAAATGACAGCTAAGAAAAATAGGTTCATGGGGCGGAGCGATAGCTTTTGCCTTGCATGCTGCCGGCCTGTGCCAGCCCGGGTTGGATTCCCGGCATCCCATATGGTCCCCTGAGCACCGCCAGGAGTAATTCCTGAGTGCAGAGCCAGGAGTAACCCCCTGAGCATCGCCGGGTGTGACCCAAAAAAAGCAAAGAAAAAAAATAGGTTCATAAATCCACCATCTCATTTATTTTTAAATATCAATATAAAAATTTGATTATTATCTTTTTAAATGTATCCAGAGTATTCAGGAGGCACAAAATTATACTAACAAGACACTACATTACTCTGTGTTCTTACAGCTTATACTTTTATAAAAAAAATGAAAGGGAACTGTTGTACTAAGAAACACAAGGCCTTGGTTGATGAACAATTTGGGATTGTAGATTTAATTCTAAAAACTTAACATAACTCATAACTACGATTCACAATATGTAGTATTTTATTTCCCTTCTCCACTTCCATGATACTCAATTTCAGTGTTGGTGCTACTAATATTATAATAAGTCGATCTGAATTTCTTTTATATATTTTATGCTGCATTAATAAAAGCTAGAAAAATGAGATATTATATCTGTGCCATGTGGTCTGAGTTTGATAGTCTCTCATTTTCTAATCTAAGATCACAAATATGTGTCTTTTTCAAACCATTGACTATGTGTCCTTAATTTACAACTTATGAGTTTCCTCTTATAGCAAACCATTATATATACTCTAGTGATTTTTGCACAGGCTATTGTCGGGAACGCTGCCGGAGTCCCCGACAGTGTCAGGGCAGAAGTTTTCTTCTACCTCAGAGGAAGGCGGGAGAATAGATGAAAACTCACGAGTCCAGTGCAGTTCCAAAACGGCTTTTAATAGTACAAAAGCTCTTCCACAGCACTCTAATATAATGAACAAACTTTAGCTCTGGTCCGAACTTAAGACCATACAAAAGAGCCTAAGTCTCCCACCAAAGAGAGAGGATCTCACCTGAGCTGAGTCCTACCCAGAAGGAGTAAAAGGCCAAAGAGCAAAAAGCCAAAAGCCAAAAGCTGAGGCCTAGGAGCCAAAAGCCGAAAGCTAAAAAGGCCCAAAAGGCAAAAGGTCCAAAGGTGAAGGGGCCTCAAGTCAGCCCCTTGGTATACACCAAAGTAATCCAACCTGGAGGGGCATGTCAACAAAGAACTCTAAACAGAGTGTAGTGCCACACCTTATTGCAGGTATAAACAAAGGTTATGCCAAGGACTAAGGAGATTATCTCTTATGTAAAACACTGGAAAGAGAGAGGACTGATATAAAGTAATACATCTTAACTTCATGAGCTTCATGTAATCTAGATGGTACCCACAAGGTCCTTCTTATTATTATCTGCCCCAGGGTGATTCTGAGTATCTTGTTCTCGTGTGACTGAAAGCTCGGGTGACTGAAAGGGTCACTCTCGCCTGCTTAGAGCAAACTAGTATGATCCTTCCTATAGTCTTCCTATAGTCTCAACGTAGCCAGGGTGGTAGTCTCCTGGTAAATTCTAACTATCCCACGCTGGGTGCAGTGGGTATAAAGAGGAGCTGTGCCCAATTTAGAAAACATAGAAGTCTTAGTAGATGTATGTCAGAGTTATTCAATCAAGGTGACTTCTGTAACTGCCACACCCTCTAGCAGTGTTTACATAGAAGAGAGGTCTCATTAGAATGAACCTTGACTTAAGTAGATTAAGCTGGGAGTGGGCAAAACAACAAAACTTCCAGAATAGCTAAACCTGTCCCTCCAACAGGCTATTATATATCAGTATGTATATGCAGCAAATTTTCAGCACTTAAATCATGATTTCTTATTTATTATTACCACATTTAAGATTTTAAATGCATGCATATATTTGCTTAGACATAAATTCATAATACTGCAAGGCCTAAGATATTCCATTTCCGGACAATCTTATGTTACCAGAAGACATATTTCTTACTGAATATTATGGTCCTTAGTACTATAATTTAAGTAAGATAGTTAAATTTCAACTTTTATCATTTTCATATAGAAGCTACTAATTTTCCACTATAAAAATATTTAAACCAATTGTAACTATTCTAATGCCTTTCCTCCTACCAGTAGTTTTATTAATATTATATAATTTATCTTGTAGCTATATTTTATAATGAAACATTAACCTTGCCTCTATTT
>JAJIBD010020588.1:5000-19416 GCA_021461705.1 Cryptotis parvus | reverse complement strand
AAAAAGGGTCTTAATGTTCCTTGGCCAGCTATTATATAAAATTACAAAATATAGGGTTTATTTGCTTTTAATGCTTATTTACCACTGTCTTCCCGTTCATCATCGATTTGCTCGAGTGGGCCCCAGTAACATCTCCATATGTCCTGTCTCATGCTAGTAGAGCCCAAGGGCATCTGCTTGCTCCAGGAACATAAAGAGCCTCAATCCATTCGGAATGAGGTCTATAATTGTATTTGGCATATCAAATATAACATGGGTAGCTTGTCAGGCTGTGCTGTGCAGGTAGCATACTCTTGTAGTCATCTCTAAGTCCAGCATTTATTGATGAACCGCGAGGCCACCTGCGGGCGTGCGAGCCAGGCTGTGATAGGCTGGTCTGCTGGGTGGAGTTCTGACAAGAGAGAAGTCCGATGTGGAAAATGGAGGCCCTCATGGTGTGGGGGGGTCGTCTGGTTTGTTGCAAGGCTCTGCTGGGGTGGCGGGCCCAGGGCTAGAACTCGCAACCCTCCTGGGGCGCCTCGTGAGCAGCTGGGCACAGGGAGAGCCAGTAGCAGCTCTGCCCCATGTCTGTGGCTTTATTTACCATTTCTCCATTATTCTCCATCTCCTGAACCAGACGGTCAGGGCTGGGGCACAGTTTCTGGTTGGAATTTCCAGCCAAAGCCCATTTCTTCACTGGTCACTTTTCACGGGTCTTGCAGATCCTATACCCCTACCAGTGGAGTCAGCTCACCGGAGGAACAGTGGGACCTTCAGACTGCAGCAGCCCAGCTCTCCCTGGCACCCAGCAGAGAGTAGCCCACAGTCCTGTCTTTACGCCCCATCCTGCTCACCTGCTCTCCTCTCCAGCACCTATTTCCGGCTCTTACTTCCCTCCCTACTTCCATTGTGTTCAGTGCTGTGCCAAGCTCCCCCTCAGTCCCTGAACTCTCAGCACCATCCTCGTTGGTGGTAATGCAGGATTTCCTGAGAGTAGGACGCAGAGCAGTCCCATGAATCATCAACAGAGCAGAGGGTGAATGAGTAGAGACGTCCATGCCTGTAGCCAGAGAGAGAAGGTCCAGCTGAGGAAGGCTGCGAGAGGCAGTGCCTGCACAGCCCGGGGCAGCCCCTGGTGAAAGACCGTTATGGTCACTGCAAGCTCCTCCGAGGAGAATGACCTTAATGCAGTCCAGTTAGACTTTCTCCCAGGTAGGAGGAGAGGCTGAGGGGCACACTGGCCTCTGGCCACACTGACCCAAAGGTGGCTTGGTTCACCTGAGCATGCACCGTTCTCCATGGTTCTTTCCAGGGACTTAGACTTAAGTGACAAGACAAATGAGTTAATTAACTAGAATGAATAATGCTTAATTCTCCCCCCCCCCAGGTCTATAAGGGTCAAAAAGGACATGTAAAGCTATGACACACCATTTACAGAATCCAGGGACACAGTGACCACTTAGCGCCTAAAGGATGAAACCCTGATGCCAAGTATGGAAGCATAAGCCTGCATGAAGAGCCTGTATCTGCAAAGGGGCACCTCCCTCTGCCTCCCTTCCTCCTTCCTCTGTCTCCCTCCCTCCTCCCTCTGCTTTCCTCCCTCCTCCATCTACCTTCCCTCCACCCTCCCTCTAATTTCGCTTCCCTTTAGTTTTCTATCCTTCCCTTCCCCCATTCTTCCTTCCCTCTTTCCCTTCCTACCCTCCTTCCTCTGTCCTTTTTCTCCCTCCTCCTTCCCTTCCTTCTCTCCTATTTCCTTTCCTCCTCCCTCCTTTCTTCCCTTTCTGCCTTGAGCCATACTATTCTTCTTTATCTCCTTCAATACACATTTCTCAAATACTCCATTCCTGGTACTATGTTAGGCCATGACATATTTATATTTGTGGTCAAAGAATAAGTTTCCCAAGTATTAAAGAAGACAACTGTTCACCTGAAGCTATTCTTTTTCCTTTCTTATAGCTTTTCTTCTCCTTCTTTCCCCTTCTCCTTCCCTGTGACAAGTAGAAAATTTGCTAGGCACAGAGAGTGACCGTATGGCTGGGGGTCCACAAGCTGGGGTGGAGTTGCCCATGGGAAGGACAGACGAGCATCCTGTTTCTTTTTCTGCCTTCTCCTTTATTTTTTTAGTATTTAAAAAAATTTTATTATACTACCATGAGATATACAATTACAAAGCTGTTCATGTTTGGGTTTCAGTCATACAGTGTTCCAGCACCTATCCCTTCACCAGTGTCCATTTCCTACCACCAGTTGCTCCTGATTCCCTACCCCACCCCAGCCTGCCTCTATGGCAGGCACTTTTTGGGTCACACCCTGCAATGCTCAGGGGTTTCTCCTGGCTCTGCACTCAGGAATTACCCCTGGCGGTGCTCGGGGACCATATGGGATGCCGGGATCGAACCGGGCCGGCATGGGCCGGCCGCATGCAAGGCAAACGCCCTACCCTGTGGACTATCACTCCAGCCCCTGTGTATACCTAATTTTGTCATTCAGTGAACAATTTTCACAGCACTTGACATGCCCCAGGTATGGTTCCAAGTGTTGTGGACATATGTGTTTACTCCTTTTCAATGATCCTATGGAAAGTTTCTGTCAGGAGAGGTCCCTGCTGGTGCTCACTCACAAGGTGGATGAGAGGGGATTTGGTACAGATAGCGTTGATCCAGAGTTTGTGCTCTAACGTGACAGCACCCACAAGTGGCCTTGATGGAGCAGGATTGAAAAAAGGATTTTTACATTAAATAGAGGCAAAAGGATACGACAACCTTTTAATGTATGTTCTGTAATCCTGTCTGGAAGGGGAAGGAAAGAGAAAGAGAGAGAGGGAAAGAAATAAAGAACTCTGAGCGGGCTGGGGAGGGGGAACCGGGGATGTTGGTGGTGGGAGATGGGCACTGGTGGGGGACCGGGTGCTGAAACACTGTATGACCAAACCCAAACATGAACTTTTAATTGTATATCTTTTTATTTGTATATCTCACGGTGGTATAATAAATACTTTAAAAAAAAAGAAGAAGGATTTTAGAAAGAGTTGTTGGATGTTAAGTGAGACTCAGCTTGAGTAGAGATCATATCATCATATTGAAGCGGACTCTAGTTCATCCTGGGTGATAGCTCTTTCCTTTCCACTGTGATCACTTACAATACTGGAGTCACTTCAAGAGGGAGCTTGGTTCCTATGAGACCTAGGAAAGAAATCTCGTTAGAAGAAAATATTTCGTTTTATGCATGGCGTTAGAGAGAGAGCTGAGTTCATAGGTTGCACATAGCTTCCCAGTTTTCCCAGCACCACTTGTTGAAGAGGCTTTCCCTTGCTCCACTTCATATTTCTGCTTCTTTATCAAAGATGAAATAATCACATATTTGAGGATCTGTATCAGGATATTCAGCCCTATTCCATTGGTCTGTGGGTCTGTCTTTATTCTGATACCATGCTGTTTTCATTACTACCGTATTGCTATACAGTTGGAAGTTGAGAAAGGTGATGCCTGTCGAGGGAGCCAATGGGGTCCCCAACAATGCCAGGAAGTGAGTTCCCTTCTTTTTTTTTAATTTTTATTTTTACATTTACAAAGATATACAATTAAAAAGTTCATATTTGGGTTTTGGTCATACAGTGTTCCAGCACCCATCCCGCCACCAGTGCCCATCTCCCACCACCAACGTCCCGGTTCCCTCCCCTTCCCCCAGCCCTGCTCCATGGCAGGTTCTTTATTTCTTTCCATTTCTCTCTTTTTCTCTTTTCCTTCCCTTCCAGACTATGGATTACAGAACATACATTAAAAGGTTGTCATGTGTATCTTTTGCCTCTATTTAATGCTCCAGTTCTAGGTTGGCATTAGTACCCTCGACAATTGTTAGCACCCTGTTCCATTTTCTGTCTTACCTAGCCTCTGACTCCCACACATTTTGTGATAATTTCCACCTTTGACAAGACCTCCTGATATATGTTTCACTTGACCTTGGATATTGGTATCTTAATATGTATCACTGTATCACTGTATCACTGTCTTCCCGTTTATCATCGATTTGCTCGAGCGGGCCCCAGTAACATCTCCATATGTCCTGTCTCATCTAGTAGAGCCCAAGGCATCTGCTTGCTCCAGGAACATAAAGAGCCTCAATCCATCAGATGGGTCATAATGTCTATAATAATTGTCTATAATTGTCTTAATATGTACATTTATATTTATGTTATGCAGATAAATGTAGTCATTCTGTGTCTGTCTCTCCCTTCTGGCTAATTTTGCTCAACATAATCTTCTCCATGTCCATCCATTTATAGGCAAATTTTATAACTTCATTTTTTCTAATAGCTGCATAGTATTCCATTGTGTAGTTGTACCAAAGCTTCTTTATCCAGTCATCGATTTTCGGGCACGCTGGTTGCTTCCAGATTCTGGCTATTATGAATAATGCTGCTATGAACATAAAAGTAGGGATGGTGTTTCCGCTGTATTTTTGGCTTCCCAGAGTAGATTCCCAGGAGTGGTACGGCTGGGTCAAATGGGAGTTCAATTTCTAGTCTTTGGAGGAATGTCCATATTGTTTTCCAGAAAGGCTGTACCAGCCGGCATTCCCACCAACAATGGATGAGTGTCCCCTTTTCCCCACATCCACGCCAGCACTTGTTGTCTTGCTCTTTTGAATATGTGCCAGTCTCTGTGGTGTAAAGTGGTTTCTCATTGTTGTTTTGATTTTCATCTCTCTGATGATTAGTGATGATGAGCATTTTTTCATTTTTTTTTTTGCCATTCGAATTTCTTCCTTGCTGAAGTTTCTGTTCATTTCTTCTCCCCCATTTTTTGATGGGGTTGTTTGTTTTCTTCTTGTAAAGTTCTACCAGTGTCTGATATATCCTGGATATTAACCCCTTATCAGATAGGTGATTAAAACCCTCCAGAATATGGGAATTGAAGGGACTTTCCTCAAGATAGTTACAGCCATCTACCAAAAGCCCACAGCAAGCATCATTCTAAATGGGGAAAAGTTGAAAGCCTTCCCCCTGAGATCAGGGACAAGACAAGGTTGCCCACTCTCACCTCTTTTATTCAATATAGTACTGGAAGTACTTGCCATAGCAATCAGAGAAGAAAAAGGACATCAAAGGCATTCAGATAGGCAAGGAAGAAGTCAAGCTATCATTATTTGCAGATGACATGATATTATACCTAGAGAACCCTAAACTCTCTACCAAAAAACTCCTAGAAACAATAGATGCATATAGTAGAGTGGCAGGATACAAAATCAACACCCAAAAAGTCGGTGGCTTTCCTATATACAAATAACGAAAGAGAAGAAAGGGATATTAAGGAAACAATTCCATTCACAATTGTGCCACAGAAAATCAAATACCTAGGAATCAACCTACCCAAGTGTGTAAAGGACCTGTACAAAAAAAAACTACAAGACACTGCTCCAAGAGATAAAGAGGACACAAGGAAATGGAAACATATTCCCTGCTCATGGATGGGGAGAATCAACATTGTCAAAACGATAATACTCCCTAGACCTCTGTACAGATTCAATGCAGTCCCTATAAGGATACCCATGACATTCTTCAAAGAAATTGACCAAATACTCCTGAAATTTGTATGGAACAATAAACCCCCAAGGATAGCTAAAGCAATCCTCAGGAAAAAGAAAATGGGAGGCATTACCTTTCCCAACTTCAAACTGTACTACAAGGCAGTAGTAATTAAAACAGTATGGTATTGGAATAAAAACAGACCTGTGGACCTATGGAATAGAATTGAGTATCCTGACACCCAACCTCAAACACATGATCATGTAATCTTTGATAAAGGTGCAACGAGTCTAAAATGGAGTAAGGGAAAGCCTCTTCAACAAGTGGTGTTGGGAAAACTAGGCAGTGACATGTAAAAAAAATGAATTTGGACCTGTGTCTAACACCATGCACAAAAATCAGATCAAAATGGATTAAATATCTCAATATCAGACTTGAATCCATAAAGTACATTGAAGAAAATATAGGAAAAACCCTCCACGACATTGAAGCTAAAGGCATCTTCAAAGGTGAAACATCACTAACAAAGCAACTAGAAGAAAAGATAAACATATGGGAGTACATGAAACTAAAAAGCTTCTGCACCTCAAAAGAAACAGTGACTAAGATACAAAATCAGTCCACAGAATGGGAAAGAATATTCACCCAATGCCTTCTCCTTTAAAGGCTGCATCTGGATGGCCCCACCTAGAAGGAAGATGTCTTCATTTATGGGTGGGGTATCAGTGACGGCCTCTACCAGCAGAGCATACTCAGCAGGGTCACCCAGTGGAATGGGGGCTGCCAAAGCCTAGGGCAATAGTCAGCTCCCAAATTCCAGATCTCCAGCAATGGTCAGTGGCAGAATATGCAGCTACACTAGCAGTATCGGTGGCGATCCACGTGGTCCTCCTGGTCTAGTTCACTCCTATTGTTGTTGTTGCTATGGTTTGTGGCTGGTTTTGCAACAATCAAGGGCTGTACACACACCTCTCATGCTCACACCAGTTTCTGGGCTGCCTGCTAGGGCCATGTCACATCACAGTGCTCACAAACTCAGCGTGGGGTTCACCAAAGAGGGAACTCCTTTGGTTGGGGTGCTTGCACTGTGCTCACCTAGGTTTCACTTTTAGTTAACAAGCACAAATTGTGAGTGGGGGTCCCCAGGGTCTGCTGTGGTGTTCACACAGTTTCCCCTGGTGTCATATTCTTGGCTCTGTCACACCTTATTTTCAATGTAAAAGCTTTCTGGAGCGCCTCAGCAAGGGAGAACCATCACAGCTGGCTGCAGGAAGGTGCTTGTGGCACTAGGACTGCAGGCAGCAGAGCCGTCACTCTCAATGACATTGCAGCAGGGCACTGAGCACGTGTGAGACACTAGGCTGAGCTGGGCAGGAGTTCTAGGGTCCACCGCTCCTCTGGGCCTGAAGCTTCTCCAACACAGGAACATGTTTGGATCTGGGTACATAGTTACATTCATTGCCTGACCTCCATTGTAGTTAGGTATGGTTGCTTGCATCTACATTACCCAATGGAATATGAAACATGGGCTCCATATATGCCCAGAGATTGATCGCGTTTCCTGCACGTGCTCTTCTATGTATTTCGTGCAAGCAAAAATGTGAGTAGGTGGGTCTTGGAGAGAGCCTCAAGGGCTAGTACACATGCTCTGCATGCCAGAGCTCCCCACACACACACACCGCCTCGCTGCTGGGCCTGTAAGTCCCCAGCTAGGGTTAACATGAAGCGGTGGATAGATGATCCACAGAGTTTTGCTGATACACAGAGTGGCTTTTTAAAAGGTACCTTAGTTGTCACAGAAACTTAGTCTCTTAAAGTAGGGAACTAATGTTTGAAAAATATTGACAATTGAAGGTGTGGCTTGGAACATTAGAGCAAAGAAACATAGGGCTGGAAATTCCTCTTACCCGTGGGTAAGAAATTGCATGAAAGAGTGCATCTTGACATGCAAATCCAAACAACAATGAGATATCATCTAACACCACAGAGACTGGCACATATCCAAAGAGCAAGGACAACAAGCTCTAGCATGGATGTGGGGAGAAAGGGACTCTCATCCATTGTTAGTGGGAATGTCGAGCTAGTACAGCCTTTTTGGAAAACAATATGGACATTCCTCCAAAGACTAGAAATTGAGCTCCCGTTTGACCCAGCCATACACTCTTGGGAATATACCCTGGGAAGCCAAAAACACACAGCAGCAACACCATCTGCACTTTTATTTTCATAGCTGCATTATTCACTATTCACAAGAGCCAGAATCTGGGAAACAACCAGAGTGCTGGAGAACTGGCGACTGGATAAAGAATCTTTGGTACATCTACACAATGGAATATTATGCAGCTGTCAGGAAAAATGAAGTTATGAAATTTGCCTATAATTTCATTCCATTTGATCCAGCAATAGCACTCCTGGGAATATACCCGAGAGACCGAAAAACACATAGCGAAACACTATCTGTACTTCTTTATTCATCTCTGCGCTATTCACTATAGCTAGAATCTGGAAACAACCTAAATGCCCGAGAACAGAGGACTGGCTAAAGAAACTGTGGTTCATCTACACTATGGAATATTATGCAGCTGTCAGAAAAGATTAAAGTATGAAATTTATCTGCAAATGAATGGACATGGAGACTATCATGCTGAGTGAAATTAGTCAGAAGGGAAAGGACAGCTATAGAATGACTGCATTCATTAATAGGATATAAATAGATACCAGTGTTTTACTAAGTGTGGGAAATGGTAATGGCAGATTAAAACTCACCATTGAATATACACAAAGAGACTGAAGTTTTAAACTCTAAATATCTGCAGGGCTAGCCACAATGTGTAAAAGAAGAGGGAGAGAGATGCAGAGAGAGAGACAGAGAAGAGAGAAGAAACTGGGGTACCTGCTATAGAGGCAGCCTGGGGTGGGCGGGAGGGTGGGGTACATTGGTGGTGGAAATGGAGCACTGGTGGAGGGATGGGTGCTGGAATACGGTATTATCAAGAACCAATTATGAACACCTTTGTAATTGTATGTCTCACGGTGGCATAATAAAAAATTTAAAAAAAGAAATTAGCCAGAAGGAAAAAGACATATATAGAATGACTGCACTTATTTGCATGACATAAATATGTATATGTATGTATACATATATATATTTATTACGATACCAATATCCAAGGTCAGGCAAAACATGAATCAGGAGGTTTTGTCAACAGGTGGAATCTACCACAAACATGTAGGAGTCAGAGGTTAGGTAAGACAGAGAAGGGTACAGTGTGCTAATAATAATCATTGAAAATGATACCAGCCGAGTATCATGTACAACAGGATGACTATAGTTAATAATACTATATTTATATCTTTAAATTTCTATGGAAGCAGATCTTTAAGATTCTTATCACAAAGAAAATATCTGTAGTTGTGTAAGGTTATAGGTATTAACTAAACAATATGGTGATCATTTCATAATGTATATTAAATATTAATGTGTATAAAAAAGAAAATGATACCAGCCGAGAACTGAGCATTGAATATAGGCAAAAAGATACACATGATAATCTCTAAATGTATGTATTGCAGTCCACCAATATGTAAGAGAAGGAAGAGAGAGAGAGAGAGAGAGAGAGAGAGAGAGAGAGATAAAGAACCTGCCATAGAGGCAGGTCATAGAGGAGGGGGAGACATTGGTGGTGGGAAATGGTGGTGGGGGGGACATTGGTGGTGGGAAATGGGCACTGCTTGGGGATGGGTGCTGGAACACTGTATGACCGAAACCCAAACATGAACATCTTTGTAAAAAAAATATATTATCATGGCAAAATATATTTGGACTAAAATTTTTTTTAAAAAAGTGCATCTTGGGGCCGGAGCGATAGCCCAGCAGGTAGGGCATTTGCCTTGCAGGCGGCCCGACCATGCCAGCCCAGGTTCGATCCCTGGCATCCCATATGGTCCCCTGAGCACCACCAGGAGTAATTCCTGAGTGCAGAGCCAGGAGTAACCCCTGAGCATTGCTGGGTGTGACCCAAAAAGCAAAAAAAAAAAAAAAAGTGCATCTTGGCTTCCCTGGAAATGGAGCAGGGGTCCTTTCCCGCCACCTCTGTCCCACCCAGGAGGCCCAGTGGACCCACCCACAAACTGTTTCCAGGCTGGTGGCCATGATGCAGAGGCACAGACACATGGGGCAGAGCTGCTACTGGCTCTCCCTGCGGCGCACAATATCTAAAACTAGTAGAAACCAACCACATTCTAGAAACTTCGGAAAGTCAATGCAAGAACAGAAATGGCCAGATCGCCCAACCAGAAAAGTAATCATGACTATTGATAACAATAGCATTGCCATATGTGCTGTAATGGTCAATATAATTAGTGTCCACTAAGGGAGCAGGCATGGGGATGGGGTGTGGGTGGGAAATGAGGATCTTTGGTGATGGGAACACACCAGTGGTGGGATTGGTGTTGAATGATGAATCTTTCTAACAACTGTATTATGAAAAACTTTGTATTTTGTAAATCACAGTGTTTTAATAAAAAACATTTAAAAAAAAGAGTACTTCTTTCTGTTTATCTTAAGATTGATTCAGAATCTATCAAACCACAGCTCCAGGGCAAGGGTCCACAAACTGACTCATGGACCCAACCAGCCTGTGGTTGTTTTTTTTTCTCTGTCAGCTCCTAAGAGCATAATCTTGCTCATTCATATTCCTCTGCTGCTGCTTCTGCACCACAAAGGAAGTGTTGGGAAATGGCAAAAGAACTCAGACATCCCACACATATTACTGTTTGGCTTTTTTCATTTTTATTTGTTTATTTATTTGGGGTTTTATTTATTTATTTAGTTCTTGAGGTTCAGTGATTCTGCCCACACAGATTCTGCCCATCTGTGTGGCCTTTAAAGTGTGGTACAGTGTCATGCATTGCCCAAACCCGGGGGCCATCAGGGCTACTCCCAGGAGTGCTCTAGACCATGCAGTGCTGAAGTGTGAACTCAGGCCTCCAAAAGCAAACCCAACACTTCATGCCTGTCTCTCTGGGAAGAATTTGTCGGCCCTTGAGGGAGTCAGCAATGGTACCCAGGTGATACTGGAGCTAGAGTAGAAGGTCCCTGGGGGCCATCTGGAACCCTGAGTCTGTGTGCACAGACATAGTGACCCTTGACTTAGCTATTAAATGCATTAGATTAGCAGTGAGTCCTGTCCTAGGCATTGCAACCATTGGGAATGTATGTGTTGCCACTGTAGCCTGACTTACTCTGGTGGACGGATCGCAGTGATGGCTCCAAATCTTCACTTCTCCCTGGAAGTTTTTCAGTGTAATACAAGTGCCTTCCTCTGAGGACGGGGAGGCCCAGCCCAGGATTCTGGACCCAGCCAAGGAACATGGAAGCTACAATGGCCAAAGGTATGTTGCCCAAGACTGGACAGAAGTGAACATCTTTGCTTCCTCTCTCTTGTTCTTGCAACTTGGCCATAAAAACTAGGCTGGCCTTCTGGAGGATGAAAGTCAGGAAACAGTTAGCTCAGTAGCCTTAGGAAAGATCAGTCAGGATTAGTGCAACTGCCCATTCAGTCCATAGCGCAAGTGTCCAAATAAGAAGCAAAATGAGGGATCGGAGCGATAGCACAATGGATAGGGCGTTTGCCTTGCACACAGTCAACCCAGGCTCGATCCCGGAATGCCATATGGTCCCCAAGCATCGCCAGCAGTAATTCCTGAGCGATAGAGCCAGGAGTAGCCCCTGAGCATCAACAGGTTTGACCCAAAAAAAAAAAAGAATCAAAATGAAATGTTTATTTTTCTAGGGGCTACTGAGATTTGTTCATTTGGTTTTGGTTTATTCTACACCTGGTTACACTCAGGTATTACTCCTGGCTCTGTGCTCAGCAATCACACCTGGCTGTTCTCGGGAATACCTGTGCAGTGCTAGGGATTAAAATGTGGTTGACAAGATACGAAGTCAGTCCACAGAGTGGGAAAGAATATTCACACAATACCCCTCTGATAATGGGTTAGTATCCATAATATATCAGGCACAGATAGAACTTTACAAGAAGAAAATAGCCAACCGCATCAAAAAATGGGGAGAAGAAATGAACAGAAACTTCCAAAAAAGAAAAACATTTGAATGGCCAAAAGGCATATGAAAAAATGCTCATCATCCCTAATTATCAGAGAGATGCAAATCAAAACAACAATGATATATCATCTCACACCACAGAGACTGGCACATATTCAAAACAGCAAGAACAAAAAGTGCTGGCATGGATGCAGGGAGAAAGGGACTCTCGTCCATTGCTGGTGGGAATGTCAACTCGTCCAGCCTTTTTGGAAAACAATATGGACATTCTTCCAAAGACGAAATTGAGCTCCCATTTGACCCAGCGATACCACTCCTGGGAATATACCCTGGAGGCCCAAAACACACAGCTGAAGCACCATCTGAATTTCTATGTTCATAGCAGCACTATTCACAATAGCCATAATATTGAAACAATCTGGGTTCCCTAGAACAGACAATTGGATAAAGAAACTGTGGTACATCTACACAACGGAATAGTATGCAGCTGTTAGGAAAAACAAAGTTATAAAATTTGCCTACAAATGAATGGACATGGAGAGGATCATGCTAAGTAAAATTTTTTCAAAGGGAAAGGACAGATATAGAATGACTTCATTTATTTGCGGGATATAAAAAATAGCATGATACCGATATTCAAGGCCAGACAAAACATGGATCAGAAGACCTTATCAGTGGGTGGAATCTACTGCAAGTGTGTGAAGTCAGAGGTTAGGTAAGACAGAGAAGGGAACAGTGTGCTAATAATTGTTGAAAATTATAATACCAGCCTAGAATTGAGCATTGAATGTAGGCAAAGATATATACATGATAACCTCTAAATGTATATATTGTAAGAGAATGGAGAGAGAGGCAAAGTGCCTGACATAGAGGCAAGTTGTGGGAGGGGGAAATCAGGGGATGTTGGTGGTGGGAAATGGACACTGGTGGAGGGATGGGTGCTGGAACACCGTATGATTGAAACCCAAACATGAACATCTTTGTAATTGTATGTCTCACGGCGGTATAATAAATATATATAAAAGATAAAAATTAGATTTTATTAAAACAAGAGTGTTTATTGTTAAGTTAGACTTAGTCGATATTTTTAATCTTAAATGTTTTGCTGGTGCCCACCCCAGCAGAGCCTCACAACAAGCCAGACCCCCCACTCCATGGGGGCCGCCATTTCCACATTCAGACTTCCCTCTCTTCAGAACTCTACCCAGCAGACCAGCCTATCTCAGCCTGGATCATCGACACCCACCCTGAAGCAGTTTTTTTTTTTCAATCCGGCCCAGGTATGCTGATCCAGAGACTCTCAGACATGGGGCAGAATTGCTCCTTACTCTCCCTGTGCCCAGCCGTTCATGAGGCACCCAGGAGGCATGGCAGGTTCTAACCTTGGCCACCCCAGCAGAGCCTCACAACAAGCCAGACCCCCACTCCATGGGGCCGCCATTTTCCACATTCGGACTTCCCTCTCGTCAGATCTCCACCCAGCAGACCAGCCCATCACAGCCCGGCTCGCCCAGCCACAAGGTTCATCAATAAATGCTTTAGTTGGAGGTGACTACAGAGTATGCCTCCTGCACGGCAAGCCTGGCAAGCTGCTCATGTCGTATTTGATATGCCAAATACCAGTAACAATTATATTAGGTCATTCCTATGATGGTTTGCGGCTCTTTATTTTCCTGTAGCAAGCCGATGCCCTTGGCTCTACTGGCATGAGACAGGACATATAGAGATACTACTGGTGCCCGCTCTAGCAAATAGATGATGAATGGGAAGATAGTGATAGTGATAGTGATAGTGAAATGTTTTGCAGAAATAATCTTTTTTTTGTGAATGGCTAAAAAATAAATAAATAAAATTTGATTGACTGTGTTCAAGGCAAGAACCTAACAGCTATATTCTCTCTGGCCCCCTTGGACAACAAGGTATTTTATGATTGTTAGTCTGCCCATAATCTTGACAATAAAAATCTACTTAGTCATATAGGCAACTATTCATTCTTATTTATAACCTGAAGTTTTAACTTTGTTAAAATCTTTCCAGAATCTGATAAGGCACATATTATATCTCCACATTATTTATAAACAAAAGACTCAAAAACGTGACTCTTCCGAATTGCTCCAGATGAAAAATGCCAGAGCAGGGAATTTAATTCCATATTCACACTCATACTACAATAGTTTTGCCACTTATCTAATGTTTTTCCCAAGCATCACTAACTTAGAAATGCATAGGGCCAGATAGATGACTCCAGCAGTAAGTACCCACAATGGGAACTGTCAGGAAAGGGGGTGATTCAGGCAGTTTCATGGAAGCAGAGTTGCTTGACCCTTCTGAAGGAGCTGTCACAATTCTAGCCAACTGTTGCTGCTGAAACAGGACTCAGTTTGACACACAGCTTTGTTTTGCAAGAGAAGCCAGAAAATCAATGTTTTAAGTAAGTTTTATTGAGTTTAACACACGAGCTCTGTTTCTAAACATGCAGCACTAGCCTATGAAGTACACTGTACCCTTAACCTGGGAATTGCAGGCACTTGCTTCTGTCTTATTTTTGCACAGCTTATGATGGACCAAGTTGCTTTGTATCCATTATATCACTCTCTTTTTAAAAACCTTATAATAACCAGAAAGAAGTAGATTACAATATTGACACTTTTAGACATGTAGGAAGTGAGGACTGGAGACAGCAAAGAATTTGCAGCTTCACATTCACACTGAAAGCTAAGACCGGTATCTACAGCTTCATATTTCTGTGCCTTTCATTCCATTTGAGCACATAAAATGTACATGATGGAGGCCGGAGCGATAGCATAGTGGTTAAGGCATTTGCCTTGCAAGCAGCCGGC
>JAJIBD010020587.1:0-12045 GCA_021461705.1 Cryptotis parvus | reverse complement strand
GAGTTTAAACACCTTGATTTACAAAGTTGCTCACAATACAGTTGTTTCAGTCATTCACTATTCCAAAACCAGACCCACAAGTGGAATAATAATAAGCTTATTCATTATTCCAACACCAACACCGCAAGTATTCCCTTACAACCACCAAAACCCCTTGTTTCCCACCCATCCCCACCCACATGCCTGCTTCCTTAGCAGGAACTAATTATATTTGCTTATTAGAAAGTATATCAGGGGGCGGAGCAATAGCACAGCTGGTAGGGTGTTTACCTTGCACGTGGCTGACCCGGTTTGATCCCCAGCATCCCATATGGTCCCCAAACACCGCCAGGAGTAATTCCTGAGTGCAGAGCCAGGAGTAACTTCTGAGCATCGCCAGGTGTAATCCAAAAAAGCAAAAAATACCTTGGGCTGGAGTGATAGCACAGCGTGTAGGGCGTTTGCCTTGCACGCAGCTGACATGGGTTCTATTGCTGGCATCATATGGTCCCCCCAAGCACTGCCAGGAGTAATTCCTGAGTGCAGAGCCAGGAGTAACCCCTGAGCATTGCCGGGTGTGACCCAAAAAGAAAAAAGTATCTCAGAATGGTATTGCTAAAGTTATCTTTTTATGGGTTGTTATATGTGAGTTGGGCAGTCTTATTGTTTCACTTAGGAACTTATTAATCAGGGGGCAGCGCTATAGCCCAGCGAGTAGGGCGTTTGCCTTGCACGCAGCCGGCCCATGCCGGCCCGGGTTCGATCCCCGCATTCCATATGGTCCCCAAGCACCACCAGGAGTAATTCCTGAGTGCAGAGCCAGGAGTAACCCCTGAGCATCGCCGGGTGTGACCCAAAAAGCAAAAAAAAAAAAAAAGAACTTATTAATCAGGGTGGACTTCTCAAATATTTGGCAAAGATATTCAAATTAATCTCATAAATGTTCTATAATTAATCCCAAAGCCATTACAACTACAACTACTACAAACAACAAATAATTTCAAATTTTCCCTACATCTGCTTGAGCTTGTCCTAAGCAGATACTCATTAATTAATTTCGTATTGTTAGTTATATGTTAGTCTGCTGATGCATGGTAGAGAATTTTTTTTTCTTTTTTGGGTCACACCTGGCAATGCTCAGGGGTTACTCCTGACTCTGCGCTCAGGAGATCATATGGGATGCTGAGGATCGAACACAGGTCGGCATGCAAAGGCAAATGCCCTATCCGGCCCCGGAGAAATACTTCCTTAGAAGGTTAATAAGGATTGTTCAGTCTGCCAGTTGGGCCATTGATCCCTTTGTACAAGAATTTACTGAAATGATTGTGCTACATATTTTGTTATTGGGTGCCTTATACTTAAATCTATAAAACATAATGCAATGTTGGTTTAACAGTATTCTATTCTTCAGCTTGATATGTCCTGTAGCCGCAAAAGTGACCACGCGCTCCCAGGAATTTTAGAGAGTGTAACTGAGTTATTCAACCATGGTCTCTTTGGAGATTTATAGAGTAGTCTCTGGATCATGGCCACTGATGAGATTACTTTGGCACCTTAGGCAGTTCATGGGTGCGACCACCGGACCTTCTGGGCACACAGAGATGGGGGGTAGGTCTCCATCCCTGGCTCCGTGAAAGCCTGGAGTTCAATTGCATTAAACCACATACCTGGAGTTTTCAATGGATTGACTCACGTTTGGGGGGCTTGTCCAAGCAGTGGATTCCAGCTTGAAGCATGTCCGCGATTGTGAAGAGTGGGAATCTCAAGGCTGCCAGGGTTCTTTGGTGGGACGGGCCTTCCCCAAACTGTCTCCCCTGTTGGTTGTCCCTTGTTGACTTTTTGCTTTTGAGGCATAGTATTCAACTTTGAGAAGCTTAGAGTTGCCTTGAACGATTTCTTTTGGGGTGTGAGCAGGGGGTGTTGGCGACATCCGGTTGTGCTCAGAGTTTGCGTCTAGCTCTGGGGTCAGATATCACTCCTAACTGTATGTGGGACCAGGAATCAAACCCGAGTCCAGTGTGTACAAGATACGCACCTTATCTACTGTACTGTCTTTATTCAACTCCATGAACAATTTCTTAAATTTCCTCATAGAGGTTTCATCAGAACAGGCAATACAAGTGATTTCCTAGGAAATTTGAAATGGATTTTTTTTTTCATTTTGGGTCACACCCAGCAATGCTCAGGGCTTACTCCTGGCTCTGCACTCAGGAATTATTCCTGGTGGTGGATGGGGACCATAAGGGATGCTGAGGATCGAACCCAGGTGGCCCACATGCAAGACAAACTATATGAGTATCTTAGAAAACAATTATCTTTTTTTGCTTTTTTTGCTTTTTTGGGTCACTCCGGCAATGCTCAGGGGTTTCTCCTGGCTCTGCACTCAGGAATTACTCCTGGCGGTGCTCGGGGGACCATATGGGATGCCGGGGATCGAACCCGGGATGGCACAGGCCGGCTGCATGATAGCCCAGCGGATAGGGCGTTTGCCTTGAATGCGACCGGCCTGTGTTGGCCCAGGTTCGATCCCCGGCATCCCATATGGTCCCCAGCACCGCCAGGAGTAATTCCTGAGTGCAGAGCCAGGAGTAACCCCTGAGAATTGCTGGGTGGGACCCAAAAAAAAAAAGAAAAGGGTAAGCTAGGAGGGTAAGCTGCTTGCCTTCCAATCAGCTGACCGTGGTTCAAATTCTAGCACCACCAGGCGTGGCCCTAAAGTTTGTGGTCTATTTGTCATTGTTTTGGGCCACACACAGCAATGCTCACTCAGGAGTCACTTCAGGCTCTGTACTTAGGAATTACTCCTGCAGGTGTTCAGGGACCAGGTGGGATGCCAGGAACTAGTCCTAGGTCAGCCGTGTGCAAGGTAAATGCCCGGCCCACTATACTATACCAAGTTTCTTGGGGTTTTTATGTTTTTGTTTTTAGTTGAAATTAAGAGTGGGGCCAGAGTGATAGTACAGTGGGTAGGACATTTGCCTTTCACGTGGCCAGCTAGGTTCAATACCCGGCATCCTATATGGTCCCCCAAGCACCTGCAGGAGTAATTCCTGAGCATTCTGGATGTGACCCCCGTTCCCCCAAAAAATAGTGTATGGAAAGATAAATGGGACTGAGAAGGAAAAAATAGGACTTTTAATTCCCCCTGCCTAATTAATGACTGAGGGGCAAATGAGATAATGGAATTCATTTCTTCCATCATTCTATTAACAATTTTTTGTTCAATAAAGCATGCGAGCAGCTTATGAATGTCTGCATTTTTATAGAATGAGTTAAAAAATTATGTACCCAAAGGCACGGTGAAATTAAGATACTTAAGAGAATAAATTGTGTTTAGTTGTTGTTTAAACGTCAGTTGATGTTTGTCCCTCGGGGCAAATCTAAAATGCCAGTATTTCCCTGGACTGACATGCTTGCTCAATAAGCTGAGTGTATGCTTTGTATTCAGGGGACCTGGGTTAATCCCTGGTTGGTACCACATAGTCCCCTGAGCACCACCACTGGGTTGACCCCCAAAACAAAAGTATCAGTATTTCTTGAGTCGAAGGTCAATTTTGCAGAAGTGTCTCCTGGCTTTTATTCTCATGTGGCTGGCTGTGCTCAGTAATTTCCAGGCATCCTCTTGAATGCATGTGCAATAGTAAAGAGTTTTGTGGCCCATTTTACAGATTAGAAGTGAAGTTAAAAAAAATAAATGCATATTAACCAAGTATTGGATGGGCAAAAAAAAAAAAAGGAAACAAAAGAAAAGTAAAGTTGAGTGATGTTAAGTGACTTATTGAAAGCCATTCAGTTAGCAGGCTTTTAGTTGTAGGGTAAGACGCTATACTGGGTAGAAGGAAAGAGGACAATGAGAGACAAGGAGTGAGACACACATATCAGCTTATATTTGGGTTGTGAAGGAGACATCTCAGTAAAAGATTTGGCAAGAGAAAAGTCGGGAGGAGTTGGCAGTATTCAAACTACTAAGCTTTAGTGAAGACCTGGATGTATCCTGAGCATGTCCAGCATGCATCGGGTTTCATCCCCTTTCCCTCTTGGGAGATCAAAACCATTGGCCATATGCCCTCACCTTGTCACTTTAATGAGAAGATTAATCAATTAAGAATTTGGCTCTAACAATGTGTAAAAGAAGAGGGAGAGAGATGCAGAGACACAGAGAGAGACAGAGAAAGAGGAAACAGGGGCACCTGCAATTGAGGCAGCCTGGGGGTGGGCGGGAGGGGGTGGGGTACATTGGTGGTGGAAATGGGGCACTGGTGGAGGGATGGGTGCTGGGATACTGTATTACCAAGAACCAGTTATGAACACCTTTGTAATTGTATGTCTCGCGGTGCTATAATAAAAAAAATTTTTTTTAAAGTATCAGCATTTCTAAAATCAGTTTACACAAGTGCCAAATATGTTAGTGATAGCCAGTTATGTTAGCAGGAGAGTTAAAATTCTCAAACGGGTCGGAGGAGCGATGCAAAGTCCAGTGGGTAGGGCATTTGCCTTGTGGACGACTGACCCAAGTTCAAGCTTTGGCATCCCATATGGTCCCCGAATGCCATCAGGAGTAATTCCTGAATGCAGAGCTAGGAGGAACCCCTTAGGTATTGCTGGGTATATCCCAAAAAAGCAAAAAATAATAATAAAATAAAATTTTCAAACATTGAATAGATTTTTTGAGAATAGAGGGTTTGTTTCATTTTGTTTCTTGTATATTTGGCTAACTTTCTTTGTAAGGGGCTGTTAGTACAGAGCAATAATACTGTGGGCAGGGCACTTGCCTTGTAGTGGACTAGTTTCCGGCTTCACACCCCACAGGGTCCCCCAAGAATTCAATATTATAAACTTCTTTGCCCCACAAAACAGGAATAACGAGAGCAACTTAGGGCCAGAGCAATAGCCCAGCGGGTAGGGCGTTTGCCTTGCATGTGGACAGCTCATGCCAGCCCTGGTTCGATCTCAGCATCCCATATGGTCCCCGAGCACCGATAGTAGTAATTCCTGAGTGCAGAGCCAGGAGAAACCCCTGAGCATTGCCGGGTGTGACCCAAAAAAGCAAAAAGAGAGAGAGAGAGAGAGAGAGAGAGAGCAACTGAGTAGGGAGGTAAAGGGGCAGCATAGTTTGTATAGTTTTGTTTATGTAGCCTACTCCATAAATAGACTTAACAAGCTAGTCAGAGTGATAGTACAGTGGGTATGGCGCTTGCCTTACAGTGGACCAGTTTCTGTCTTCACACTCCATGTAGTTCCCCATGATTGGCAGAAGTGGTTCCTGACCTCCAAGCCAGGAGTAAGCCCTGAGCACCACTCAGTTTGACCCAAAACCCTCTAAAAGAAAAAAAAAGAGCTGTTAAGAAACTTAACTCATTTATGTATGTATGTATTTATTGGATTCTGGGTCACACCTGTAATACTCAGGGCTTACTCCTGGCTCTTTGCTCAGAGGTTTGGGGTATCAGGTGTCAAATCCAAGTTCCCAGATTGTCTGAGTGCACGTAAGCAACCTACCCACTTTACTATTGCTCTGGGACCACCTTTTTATTTTATTTTTTTTATTTGTTTGCTTTTTGGTCGCCCGCGATGCTCAGGGGTTACTCCTGGCTCTGCACTCAGGAATTACTCCTGGCGGTGCTTGGGGGACCATATGGGATGCCGGGATCGAACCCAGGCCGTCATGGGCGCGCGGTGCAAGGCAAATGCCTACCGCCTGGGCTATCGCCCGGCCCCCACCTTTTATTTTAATGTTCATTTTTAGTCTATGATAATGTTTTCCAAAAATTATAATTTTTATTATGTTTACTACAAGAATTACTGTGGCAAGATTTAGGAGCTGTTTGTGGTGTGTAAAATTTACATATCAATATATAATGTACCTATGTTGGAATAAACAAGTCTTTCATGTTTAAGCATTGACTCTCTTCATTGGGGCACAGTATAAATTTTACTGTTTTAATTTTAATATATAATTTTGCTATATTAATCTGAAATTTAAAAACACTGACAACCAAATTAAATACTTTACTAGCACTAAAGATACTGTGATCATATATGCCTACATGAAGCTGGAGTTTATTTGCCCTTTCCCCCATTAAGGTGCTAGAACAAGCATGGACAAGCTACAGCAAGCACAGACCTTTTTTTGATACTTAGAAAATATGGGGCCGGAACGATAGTCCAGCTGGTAGGGCGTTTGCCTTGCCGCGGCGGGCCATGCCGGCCTGGGTTCGATCTCCGCATCCCATATGGTCCCCCGAGTACCGCCAGGAGTGATTCCTGAGTGCAGAGCCAGGAGAAACCCCTGAGCATTGCAGGGTGTGACCCAAAAAAGCAAAAAAAAAAAAAAAAATTTCCTGAGTGCAGAGCCAGGAGAAACCCCTGAGCATTGCCGGTGTGACCCAAAAAAGCAGAAAAAAAAAAAAAAAAAAAGAAAGAAAAAAAAAGAAAAAGAAAAGAAAAATTAGGGCCGTAGCGATAGCACAGCGGGTAGGGCGTTTGCCTTGCACGAGCCGGCCTGTGCCAGCCTGGGTTCGATCCCGGCATCCCATATTATGTTCCCCGAGCACCGCCAGGAGTAATTCCTGAGTGCAGAGCCAGGAGTAGCCCCTGAGCATCGCCGGGTGTGACCTCAAAAAACAAAAAGGCAAAAAAAAAGAAAATTAGTGATGTTAATTGAAACACTGCCTTTTTATAGGAAAAATTAAAATTCAAAGATGACACAATTCAGCTGGTTTTAATGCAGTGGAATCACAAATTACAATGAATACTTGACAGACCAGTGATGAAGTTCATCAGACATAATAAACATTCAAGATTTTAAGGATCCAGAGAGAGGGTATGTCACTTGCTGTACATGTGGATGACCCTGTGTTTGAACCCTGGCATCTTTGAGCATTGCCAGGAGTAAGCCCCTGAATAGTTGGATTTTACCCCAAAACAAGTGGGGAAAACAAAGATTTTTAAATGGATTCATCATCTGGGGCCGGAGGAATAGCCCAGCGGGTAGGGGCGTTTGCCTTGCATGCGGCCGGCTTGTGCCGGCCTGGGTTCGATCCCGGCATCCCATATGGTCCCCCGAGCACCGCCAGGAGTAATTTCTGAGTGCAGAGGCAGGAGTAACCCCTGAGCATTGCGGGTATGACCCAAAAAAAAGCAAAAAAAAAAAAAAAATTAAAAAAAAAATGGATTCATCAGGAAAATATAGGCAGTTTACCAAGTAATTATCGAAGCTCTACACTCCTTGGATTTTTAAAATTATCAACATAAAAGCAACCCCATATTTACTTGCCTTCCTTGGGAGCCTTTGACTTGCACAGCAAGTAGGACATGACTTCGGGTTCGATCCTCGGCATCCCATATGTTCCCCTGAGCACCGCCAGGAATTAACTCTTTTGAGTACATTTGCCAGGTGTGACCCACCCCTCCCTGCCAAAAAAATTTAAAACACAAGTGGTTTCTTTTGTTTTTTGGGCCATGTCCAGCTGCACTGAGGGACTGAACCCAGATCGGCACAAGGAAAGCACTTACCCCACTGTATTCTTTGCCCCTGTGCTTAATCTCATTCCCTTAAAAGGAATTTAATGTATTTTTATTAATGAATTTATGAGACTGAAGCATGTAATAAGTAACATACAGTATTGTCCAGAGATTCTTGGAAACCTGGTTTGAGAATAATTATTAAGAGACAAAACTTGTTAATTAGTATATTTCCAATCACTGTAAACAAAATTCAAGGCTGGAGGCGATAGTACAGCAGGTAGAGTTTTTTGCCTTACATGATCAAACTGACCTAGGTTTGATCCCCAGAATCCCAGAGGGTCTCCCAAGCACTGCTGGGAGTAATTCCTGAGCAACAGCCAATAAAATAAAAATTATAAAGATTGGGGCCGGGCGATAGCCCAGCGGGTAGGGCGTTTGCCTTGCACGCGGCCTGCCTGTGCCGGCCTGGGTTCTATCCCCGGCATCCCATATGGTCCCCCGAGCACTGCCAGGAGTAATTCCTGGGTGCAGAGCCAGGAGTAGCCCCTGAGCATCGCGGGTGTGACCCAAAAAGAAAAAAAAAAAAATTATAAAGATTCCAAAAACTCCCAAGGAAATTTTTTTTCCCCTTTAGGGTCATACCCAGCTATGCTCAGGGATTACTCCTGGTTCTGCACTCAGGAATTACACCTGGCACTGCTGGGGAGAACCACATAGGATGCCAGGAATCGAACCCGGTAGGCTGCATGCAAGGCAAACACCCTGCCTGCTGTGCTATTGCTACGGACCCCTAAGAAATTATTTGTATTCATTCACTCATTTTCCAATCCACTGGGTAAAGTTTAGAGCCTTTCCTGGCAACTCAAGGGCCCAAGACCGAACTAACTCCAGACAGGATGTTGTTTCATTGTAGGGTACACTCACACACCCATACTTACTCATTCTGGAACAGTTTAGACATGCCAATTAATATGTACATCTTTGGATGTGGGAGGAAATAAGTACCTGGGGGGAAAACACAGACATGGAGAATATGCAGAATCCACACAGATGGTATCCCACACGTGGAATCAGGGTTGTTTTTTTTTTTAATTTCTTCACCAATATATTAGACCTGTCTATTCTAAGGTCAGTTTTATAGGAAAGGCTGATGTAAGAGTTTAAATAGAAAAAAAAATACAAAATCTCATAATTATCAAATGATTTGGGGTAATAATAGGTTTAAAAACCTTTGGGAAACACTGGATTTCATTAACTATCATATTAGGTATTTGGCAGGTGCGATATTTTATTTTTTTTTTTTAGGTGCGATATTTTAATGATTAAGGCTTACAGAGGCTTGGGGCTGGAGCGATAGCCCAGCGGGTAGGGCATTTGCCTTGCACGCGGCAAATGCCCCATGCCGCCCGGGTTCGATCCCCAGCATCCCATATGGTCCCCCGAGCACCGCCAGGAGTAATTCCTGAGTGCAGAGCCAGGAGAAACCCCTGAGCATTGCCGGGTATGACCTCCCCCCCAAAAAAAAAAATTTTTTTAAAGGCTTACAGAGGCTCCATTTGCTAACTAGTACTTCCCTTACCCTAAGCTCTTTTTCACATTAATCATAATAAAGAACTGTACATAAGTAGGTGGAAGACTTAAAAGCTGATTTAATGGCTTGGCCTCTATTACATATCTTGGATCAACGTACATCAGGATATTATTTAAAGGGCAGCTTCTTGGGCCAGAGCTATAGTACAGCAGGTAGGGCATTTGCCATGCCAATCCAGGTTCAATCCCCAGCAAATTAAACTACGTATTTTGGTGTGGTTTGTAGCAAAGTGAATGTTTATTATAGAGCATTGTATGAACAATTGTAAGGAGCTTCCATGAGGAATCCGTGTTTTGTTGTTTATTTTTAGGGAGCTATGAATTTTAAGTACAGTCTGGGAGGAGGGAGAGAGTGTGGGGGAGGAAACTGCTATTTTGAGCTGCATGCAGAGCAGAATTACATCATATCTGAGATTTGATAGTCCCTATCGTAATCTTGTTAAAGAAGGAAAGCTGTACGATTAAAGGGTAACTTGATATAAATATTTTTAGTTGTTGGAGATAGCATAAGACAAATCTTCCAAAAATTAATAATGGGGAGGGGGCTGGGGCAATAGCACAGTGGTTGGGGCATGTGCCTTGCACGCCGCCTGCCCAGGTTCAATCCCGGCATCCCAAAGCCCCCCAAGCACTGCCAGAAGTAACCCTGAGCATTGCTTGGTGTGACCCAAAATGAAAAAAAATGAATTAAGGGGGGGTAGGAGGATTCTTCTGGCCAAATCAATTAAAATTACATAGGGATTAACAATATCTAAAAGGAATTCTCCATCTGCATAGTGGGGTCAACATAAACTATGCTTATGCCTAGATTATCATTTGTTGATACCTTAACATTTTTTTAATGTTATTTAGTGGCTGGAGAGATAGCACAGTAAGATAGGACGTGTGCCTTTCACACGCCTGGCAAGGGTTTGTTCCTTGGTATCTTATATGATTCCCCTTGAACCTCCAGGAGTAACCCTATGAAGTGGCCCTAAAACAAAGTTACTTTTAGTATCTTGTGCATTAAGCTGTATCTGAGAATCCAGGTTCTTCTATTTGATATTAAGAAATGCAAATTTATATGGATTTTAAATAGTGATCGGGCCGGGCGATAGCCCAGCGGGTAGGGTGTTTGCTTTGCACGCGCGCCTGTGCCAGCCTGGGTTTGATCCCCAGCATCCCATATGGTCCCCGAGCACCACCAGGAGTAATTCCTGAGTGCAGAGCCAGGAATATCCCCTGAGCATCGCTGGGTGTGACCCCAAAAACAAATAAATAGTGACCGATCATAATCATTTTGTGTTGGTTTTACTGAACCAGATTATTTGCAATGAAAAATCAACATCTGGAACTAGAGCAATAGTACAAGCTGATAGGGTGCTTGCCTTGTGGTGGATCTGGGTTAAATCACCAGCATCCCACCAGAGCACTAAGCACTGCCAAGGAATAATTCCTAAGCATCAATAGGTATGGCTCCAGAACAAAACAAAAAAGCACAACATCTGGTTTCTGTACTTTACCTGAAAATCTCAGTATTTGGTTAAAACAAGTTTAATGTGTTTCCAGTTCCCAGGAAATAAGCTGAAATGACCTTAACAGGAGTTGCTTTCAGAGACGTTTGCCTCGGGAGGGCCGCAGCGGATAGCACAGCAGATAGGGTAGGGCTTTTGCCTTGCACACGGCCTACCCAGATTCCGGGGTTACACCCCCGCCAGGAGTAACCCCCTGATCGTCGCCGGGTGTGACCCAAAAAGAAAAAGTTTGCCTCATCAAATGCTCAAGAGACTCCATCTGGTTGTGTTGTGTGGATCTTTTGGTAGCCACATAAAGCTTCTGAATCCCGTTCTAGTGTGTATTACATAGTGCATACACCCAGTTCTATCTGGATTTCAGGCAAGGATCCCTTGCCACGTGTTAAAATTTGGAGGGAAGGCTGAATAACGATGAGGCCTGTAAGTAACCCAAGAAATTCCAGCCATCTGCTCAGGTACATGTTAGTCTAGTCTCCAGGTAGAACGAATGATCCACGCCACTACCCCCCCCTGGAAAAACCAGCACTTTATACAGAGGCTGAGATACGGAAGTGCACTGAGGAATTCTGCTGTAGGGAGAAACACAGAAGGAACTCTAATCCTCTTCAAATAGTCTGAAACCACGGCTGGGAGACCGGAGGTGCCATTTTCAACCTCTAATGGGACTAGTCCACTTCTTAACCTAGATGTAACACGTTTAAACCAAGCATATGCACAAGGGCCTGCCACGCCAACAGTTTACACCCGAGAGCAGCCTCCTAGCTGACGGCTTGCTCTGAACCGGTATTTTGCCCTCCTGACCCTCAGGCCCTCCGGGTATTGACTCGGGTCTAAGAGCCGAGCTGCAGGTGGTTGTGCCCCTGCAAACCACGGCTTGGGGCCAGGCGAGATCCGGGCTGGAGGCCTTGTAGGTCCCGGCTTTCCGCCCTGCTCTCTGCGTCACGGGGGCGCCGCCCTCCGCTGGGAGGGGAGAGGAGGCCGCGCCGCGCCCTTACCCCCCGTCCGCAGTCCAAGAGAGCCTTGCCCTCGGCTCGGAGACGCAGCCGCACCTGGGAGCGGAGCGGAGCGGCCGCCCTTGTGCTCGTCATCTCGGCGGAGCCCCCGAAACGCACTTCCTCTGCGCGGGGCTCCCCAGCCCCACTTCCGCTCGGCGCTCTCGGCCTCTGACCGGTGGCTGACCAGGGCCAGCGCCGGCCTTGCTCACTGACCCTCCTTCGCCGCAAGCCGCGGCGACGCTAGGTGTCCTTCCCCAGGCAGGCGCGCGCCGTCAGCGCCTAGCCGGACCGTGACGCACTTCGCTCGCCGCCATCTTCCGGAAGTCCTGGCGGGCAGCCGCCACCATTGTCCTGCCTGCTCAAGGGTAATGACTCCATTCTTCACGGCATTTTGGCCCAGACGAGGGCTGCGGTGGCCGTTGAGTTGCCTCCCTGCCCTGATCCCTCCAGCTGTATCCACAAAGAACGAATTCAAAGCCCTTAGAACAGTAAGTGACAGA
>JAJIBD010020584.1:0-16502 GCA_021461705.1 Cryptotis parvus | reverse complement strand
GGTGGGCTTCTATGTAGCTTCCCTACTGTGTCTATGTTCAGAGAGTAAATCTTTATAACTTCAATTTTTGAAATCTCTCTGATGAATTAGGCTAAATATTTCTCTTTTCTCTCCCTGCTTGTTCTTTCCCAGTTACAGTGCTCTTTCTGCTTGGTGATTTTTTAGGCTTCATGTGGCTTACTATCAAAGCTATCTTGGCCTTTCCTCTTCTCTATCTAGAGGAAGTCTCTGGGATTTCTTACCAACACCACTGCCTCATGAGAGATTTTTCTTTTTTTTTTTGAGAAAAAATTTATTTTAATTCCCATACATGCTCAAGGAAATTTATGGATAAGGGACATATATGTAGATTTTGGGCATTTATTCAACTAAGAAAATTTGATGCCACAGGGTCATGTTTAATTTACTGTAATTGATGAGAATTTTAGTACATAGATTTGTATAGCAAAAGCTTCTGATCTAAGTATTACTATTTTTTTATTTTATTATATTTTTATTTTTATTATACATTATGAGATATACAGTTACAAAAGTGTTCATATTTGGGTTGCAGTCATACAATCTTCCAGCACTATTCCTCCATCAGTGCACATTTCCCACCAACACTGTCTCCTGGCTTCCCCACCACCAGCTGTTGTCTATGGCAGGCAATTTTTACTTCTCTCTCTCACTCTCTTTCTCTCTCTCACACACATTGTGGTTTGCAATACATACATTTAGAAGTTATCTTGTATATCCTTTTGTCTACTTTCAATGCTGAGTTATACACTGGTATTATCATTTACCATAATTATTAGTACTCTTTTCCTTTCTCTGTATTATCTAATCTTTGAATCCCACACATTTGCAGTAGTTCATACCCAATGACAAAACCTCCTTATCCATTATTTGTCTGGCCTTGCATATTGGTATCATGCTATTTATTTTATATCCTGCAAATAAATGCAGTTATTATATATCTGCCCTTTTCCCTCTGGCTAATTTCACTCAGTATTATCCTCTCCATTTCCATCCATGTGTGGGCAAATTTTATAACTTCATTTTCCTAACAGCTGCATGGTATTTCACTGTGTAGATTACCACAGTTTCATTATCCAGTGGTCAGTTCTTGGGCATTCTGGGCTATTGTAAATAGTGTTGCTATGAACATAGAAGTGTCGATGGTATTTCCACTGTGTGTATTTGGTCTCTCAGGGTATATTCCCAGAAGTGGTATTGCCTGGTCAAATGGGGAGCCTAATTTCTAGTTGGTGGAGGAATGCCATAATGTTTTCCAAAAAGACTACCAGTCGACATTCCCACCACAATGGTTGAGAGTCCCTTTCTCTTGCATCCAAGTCAGCATTTGTTGTTCTTGCTCTTTTGGATATGTGCCAGTCTCTGTAGTGTAACATGCTATCTCATTGCTGTTTTGATTTGCATCTTTCTGATGATTAATGATAATGAGCATTTTTCCATATTCCTTTTGGCCATTTGCATTTCTTCCTTGTTGCAGTTCCTGCTCATTTCTTTTCACCATTTTTTGGTGGGGTTGGCAGTTTTCTTCTTGTAACGTTCTACCAGTGCCTGATATATCCTGGATATTAAACCCTTATCAGGTGAGTATTGGGTGAATGTTCTTTCCCATTCTGTGGACTGTCTTTGTATCTTGGTCACTGTTTCTTTTGACATGAAAAAGCATTTTAGTTTCATGAAGTCCCTTATGTTTATCTTTGCTTCCAATTGCTTTGTTATTGATGTTTCATCTTTGAAGATGCCTTTAGCTTCAATGTCGTGAAGAGTTTTTATTTTATTTTCTTTGATGTACTTTATGGTTTCAGGTATGAAATTGAGATATTTAATCCATTTTGATCTGACTTTTCTGCCTGGTGTTAGACAGAGGTCTAAGTTCTTTTTATGTAGCTACCCAAATTTCCAAGCACCACTTGGTGAAGAGGCTTTCCTTGCTCCATTTCATACTTTTTGCTCCTTTATCAAAATTAAATAATCATGTTTTTGAGGATGGGTATCAGGGCATGCAACTCTATTCCATAGGTCCACAGGTCTGTTTAATTCCAGAACCATGCTGTTTTATTACTTGTGCTTTGTAGTACATTTGAAGTTGGGAAAGGTGATGCCTCCCATCTTCTTTTTTCCCAAGGATTGCTTTATCTACTTGTGGAGGTTTGTTATTCCATACAAATTTCAAGAGTTTTCGGTCAATTTCTTTGAAAAATATCATGGGTGTTCTTATAGAGACTGTATTGAATCTGTTTAAATCTCTAGGGAGTATTACTGTTTTGACAATGTTGATTCTCCCAATCCATGAGCAGGGAATGTTTCCATTTCCTCGTGTCCTATTTTATATCTTGAAGCAGTGCTTTGTAGTTTTCTTTGTACAGGTGCTTTACACTCAGTTTAGCTGATTACTAGGTATTTTATTCTCAGTGACCCAAACGTGAATGGGATCATTTTCTTAATACCTCATGAGGGCTTTTTTATTGGATATATTTATGGAACTAGGAATAAAGTTTTAGTCACATGATGTCTTTAGCAACTACCAGAGTTACCCTTAACTCTATGAGTATAGTTCAGGAGGAATAGTCTGTGCTTTTAAGAGAGTCAAATTGTTGCACAAGTGGTTTACGTGACTGCCCAATTCATGGTAGGATGAGTCAAACGGGTTCCATTAGTATCTGAAATATGATGGCCTCCCTGGATGAATGTGGCTGTGTAAGGAGCTTTGGGTAGGCATAAGGGCTAGAGCATGTGGCTTGCCAGGTATGCTAGATCTAGACTACAGGGAATGCTGAGGAGTAGATAGACACTATTTGGTTTTGAACTCATTTTTAGAGTGCTTGCTTCCAGAGTTGCAAGTTATCCTCACCAAATGCCTGGGATCCTACCAGTTTAGAAGCATAAAAGATGGAGTCCAAAGGATAAACCTGAAAAGAATAGAGAAAATTGACAATAATATATAAGGCAGCTGTGTTTAAAAGAAACCTTCAAATATTCTCTACCTCATCAGTGGCACAGCTGAAAGGGAAACTGCTGTAAATTATCATGTTTTATATTTGGACAGTGTAATGAATTTCCACATAACACTTAAGCAATTAGCTAAGCAGTGGTGTTTCCATAGAATTTTCCTTTATATAATAACTTCTTATATGTTTATATCACTTTAGATTTTTCAACATACTTTGATGTACATTGAGGTTGACTTTAACAAGTTGCCTAACAGTTTCTTTATGTCAAATACTTCACACACACTATACTCAATTACCATTCACAACAGCCCTATGTGACAGGGCGTCTATTCTGAGTTTGAAAGTACAGCAGTGTCAGGGGCCACCAGGCCACCCTGGATGTCCTCAGGGTGCCATTACATGCTAGAAACTGAAGTGAAGCCCAATGCCATGTTAGATATGTGCTCCAGTTCTTGGAGTTCCCGTCCAGGCTTCTCTGTTGTAACCCCACCGCTTATTGATTTAATGAACCCTAATGATAATAGCATTATGAAGATGGCTATGCAAAATAAGTACCAAAAATGCAAAAAATGGCAACCTTAATTCACTAGATCACAAGACATCTCGCTGTTCATTGACTCCTCGAGCGGGCACCAGTAACATTTCCATTTGACCTTAAAATGTGCCAGTGTAGTCCATTGGCATTTGCTTGCTTCAGGAATCTGAAGAGCCTCAAACCGTTCGTTCAGGAACTTGACAAAGAAGTCTGACCATCTTGAAGGTGGGCGGCTACGTGATCTTTTTTGACATCTATTGGGATCCAGTCGGTAACGAATCTAGTCCAGCAGTTGTCTCCAAATCCCATTACATGTCCAGCCCATCTGATTTTCGATGCCTTGGGAAATGAGACAGTGTCCTGACTCTAGAACAGCAATGGAGGTCGGAGCTCTGGATTCCTTATTTCACTTGAGTGAGGTGTGATATTCCAAGCATATATCTTTCAATTCCTCTTTGGGAGACCCAAATAGCATTCTCATCCTGCTTTTGTAGGGCCCAGGTCTCTGAGGCATATGTTAATGCAGGGAGAATGGTGTAGTTGAAGAGATGTGCACGGAACCGGAGGTTCTTTGTCCTTTAGCTAATTCTTTGATGCTTTTGAAGGCATTTCATGCCACTCTTTTCCTCCTGCGCAGCTTAGGTATTAGGTCGTTCATCATGTTGACTTCTCGAGCCTAGATACACATAACTGCTGCATTCAGAGACATTTGTTCCATTGAGAGTGAACGGGGCCTATGGAACTAGTTCATTTTTCATGAACATAACTTTTGTTGTGATTCAGTTGTAAACCTATCTTTCCACATTCTCGGTCAAAGTCAGCCAGCATTTGTGCCACTAGGCTAATGATTGGTGATATTAGAACGATGTCATCAGTGAAGTGGAGGCGGTGTTGTTGCCGACCATCTATCTTAACTCCCATTCCTTCCCATTCTAATTGTCGCATGACATTCTCAAGGATGGCACTGAAGAATTGAAGAATTTTAGTGAAATGGTACACCCTGATGAACCCCTCTTTTGACATCAATGATCATTTCCTTGTAGAATTGTGAAATCCTGGTGGTGAATCTGTAATAGAGCTCATGAGGGATCTTGATGTATTGGATTTGAACACACTGTTTAGCTAAGGCTTTGATAACTGCTTCAGTCTCAAAAAATCAAAAGCTTTCTTTAAATCAATGAACGTGAGACATAGTGGCATCTTGAACTCTCTACAAACATCAATGAGCTTGATTACCATGTGGATATGGTCGATTGTGCTGAATCCTTTTCAGAAGCCAGCTTGCACTCATGACTGTCCTTCATCTAATGTTCTACCAATCTTTTTCAGGACAACTCAAGTGAACAGCTTGTAGAAGATGGACAACACGGAGATGGAGCAATAGTTGCCAATGTCCTGAATGTCTACCTTCTTAAACAGTAGAACAGTCCTGCTGGTTTTCCATTGGGAGGGCACCTTGCATTCAGACAGGTAGCGTGTGAAGAGCCAAGCCAGTGTATTGATGAGTACTGAAGGCAGATTTTCAGGTGTTCAAGTCTGACTTTGCCTGGGCCTGGTTCTGTTCCTTTCTTTACAGACGAAATGGCATGTCGGATTTCAGAGGGACAACATCGGGAACGACATATCCATCCTGCAGTATTTGATATGTGGCCAGGTGGACGTGGCTATCAAAGATGTATGAGTAGAAATCATGGATAATATTCTCCATTGCCTTTTTTGGAAGATGTGATACATCCATCTGGAGGACGGAGGACAGTTATCTTGGTCTTAGAGTTGGCAAAGGACAGACGGTCATTGCGAATGCTTTTCGAGGCTTATGATGCATCTTCCAGTATTTCTGCTCTTCTCTCTTTGAGGTCTTCCTTTATAGCTTCTCTGCACTGCTTCGTGAGTTTCATGTTAGCATTTGGTCACCTGAGGCTCATGCCTTGCCACGTTGGAGAATGAGATCAAGAGTTTTTGAAGTCAGGCATCCTTTTGTGGCTTTCTCTATCAATCATGGAATTGCTGAACCAGTTGGTTCTATTCTTCATTGATGTTGTCAATGATGGTATCTTCCCATGTTGCCTCAATGGTTCCAAAGAGTTCCCAGTTGGTGGTCGTTCTGGGAGTTCTCTTCTTAAACTTTGAAGCCTTTTCTCTTGTTGTGTGAAGTAGAATTTTGCCCGAAGGAGATGATGGTCCAATCCTGTTTGGAATTTTGGGACGACAGCAACATCGGTCAGGCAATACCTTTGATTGAAGATGATGTGGTCAATTTCATTGTGGAACTGTCCACCAGGAGATTCTCATGTCCAAAATTTCACTTCAGCCTTCTGGAACTCTGAGTTCCCATGAATGGTCTTGGTGGACATGATGAACTCAGTCTCTCACCCTGTTCGTTCCATTCTAGGCCATGGGTCCCAATGTGGAGTTCTTACACCGATCTTCTTGGTCCTATCCTGGCATTAAAATCACCAACTATGATATTGTAGAAGGTGTGATCTTTTTATAACTCCTCCAGTTATAAAAACAAACTCCTCAGTTCCATGTAGAATTTCTCAATTTCTTCTTCCTTGTATGTTGGTGCTTAGACAACTATGATTAAAGCTGCTGGCAGTGGGCCACATCTCTTCAAGTGTAATCATCCTATTCGGTTTGTTAGGCATTCAAATGAATAAGTGTTCGTGGCCACATTCGTGTTGACAAGGACACCGACACCACCAATGCCTCTTTCATGGCATGTTCCTAGAAACAGTACATTCGGTGTCAAAAATGGTGTGATGCGATTGACATCTCCTCATCTCACTCAGACCAATGATGTACTTTATCTTTTGCGCTTGCACAATCAGATCCTCAATATATGCTTCTCATGCCACCGTGCGTGCTTGAAAGTACAGACAGTCATTTAGTCCTTCTTCGTTTGGCAGCCTAGTTCGGCCCTGAAATTTTATCAGTCCTCCTTGTTCGTCTTTCTTAGTGCTGCCGTATTAATGGCTCTTTCAGGGTCAGGAAGATAAAACATTTTTATTACTTGTTTTTGCATATTGATTGTGCATTGGATAGCTTGCCAGGCTCTGCCGTGCAGACAGTATATTCTCAGTAGTTTGCAGGGGCTCTCTGAGAGGGGTGTGGAGATAAATTGCACATCTTCTGCGTGGCTGCGCACAATGGGAAAGAGCTAATATCTGCTCAGCTGATATCTGCTCTCCCTGGTGTATCTGCATCTGTGGCTCAAGCTTTCCTGGGATTGAAATACTCTCCTCTGAAGAGTGGGTCTCTGAAGGGTGGGTCCTTGTAGGCTGGGTCTCTGACAAGCTGGACTGGAGATTGCCTTAATCTCTTGGGTGGATATCTGAAGAGCTGTGTAGTGTGCATTATGAAGATCGCTTTCAGCATGGTGTGGGGGGTTCCTCTGGGTTCTTCTGAGGCTCTATCGGGATGGTGAACTCAGGCCAGAAGTCACTCTCATGGTCAGTGGAGTGCAGGGGGTTCAACGGGAAGAGCTGGTATCTGCTCTGCCTGGTGGATCCTCTAGGCAACCTTTGTGACAATAATAACAATATTTATTAGTGCTACCATTTACTGAGCCAAGATCTCTATTACTGACTTTTGGTCTTATATATTTAAACTTATTGTGTATCAACATAATATCGACATTGAATTTGATCTGTGAGCCATTCTTCACTTTACAGATAAGACCACAGGAGTTTTTAGTTTTTGAAGTTAAAGAACACATCTAAACTTACACTGTTTAGTTAGATGGATGCCAGAGTGTCTATCTTATGCATCTTCCAGCCAGCGTCTTGCACTTTCTTTTCTAGACCTCAAAAATACCAGTATTTTACCACTATGAATTGTACATGATCCTGTAACTTTACCTTGCCATTTTCTTTTCACACTGGCACCGGTAAGGCAATAAAATTAATGATTGTGTCCTTCTTTCGTTCCCCAATATTCGAATATCTTTATACTCCAAGGATAAGTAACGGGTAGCCTTTATATGCATCTATGTTTCTTTATTATTTCATCTTATTCCTGACCACAAAGTGAACTTTTGATTGAGAAACATAAGATTCTCACTTGTTATGCCACAAACAAGACAGGAGTAACTCAGTGAATGAATATGTTCTTTGAGAAGTCTAAAACAGTGACCTTAAGAGTGAAAAGAAGTTACTTTCTCCAGAATGAGTAAAAAAATCAAATTGACTATTATATAATCAATTTTTCTAAAGCTCTTAAGGATATCTGAACCCTAATGATAGTACAGTGGACAGGGCATTTTCCCTGCATGTGCCTCATTCTTTTCAATACCAACACCACATATGGTCACCAGTACCAATAGGAGTGATCCCTAGCACAAAATTAGGAGTAAGCCCTGATCGTCACAGGATGTGGCCTATAAAACAAGTACAAAAAGTCATTTAAGATCTAGAGTGATAGTACAGAGGGTAGAAAATGTGTCTTGCAGGCAGTAGATCAGGATTCATACCCGACATCCCATATGGTCCTCTGCACCACCAGCAGTAATTCCTGGATATAGAGCAAGGAGTAACCCTGAGAATCACTGAGTATGACCAAAAGACATGTAACAAATTTTTCCCTTGTGTAAAAGTACAAACAGGGACATAGGGGATATGAGAAATTGGTTTTAGACTCATATCTCACCATTTGTATTTGTGTGCCCACTTCCCCCTATCTCTTCATTGGCGAAATTAGTCTGTTTTACTAAACCTCTATAAATGCCTTTATGATTCAAAGATAATGAACAGTGATGTGTTAGAGAGCTTTAGAGAATATTTCTAAGCATCCTATCTTATTTGCTTGTCATTAAAACCTACAAGCTGGATATTTGTCTTTTTATATATTACAGATAAGCAGAAGAGCTAAAGTAAGTGTTCACAGATCATTGAACTAGAAGTACTCTAGTTAAGAATCAAGTTCATGTCTCTTTGACGTTAAACCCCATCTTCTTTACACTATGACAAATCTATGTTTTTTTCCTCAATACTTATACAATTGTGCTAAACAGTTGTCTAGATCTTATTGATGTGACACGGCCAAAAGTGATTTGTGTACACTTTTCTAAATTTCCAATTATATTTTCTTAAATTTCTAACTCCCAAGGCTGAGCACAAGATGTTAAATTTTGAGGGAGAAAAACCTTTTAAAACATAGGCAATAGATAGCACTATTCACAATAGCCAGAATCTGGAAACAACCAGAGTGCCTGAGAACAGAAGACTGGATAAAGAAACTGTGGTACATCTAAACAGTGGAATACTATGCAGCTGTTAGGAAAGGACGAAGTTATGAAATTTGCCTATAAATAGATGTACATGGAGTGAATCATGCTGAGTGGAATTAGCCAGAGGTAAAAGGACAGATATAGAATGACTACATTTATTTGAGGGATTAAAAAATAATATGATACCAATATCCATAACTTGTTCACTTGAATCCTGTTATTCATCGATTTGCTCGAGCGGGCACCAGTAACATTTCCATTGGACCCTATCATGTGCCAATGTAGCCCAATGGCATCTGGTTGATTCAGGAATATGAAGAGACTCAAACCGCTCCTTCAGAGTCTTGATAAGGAAGTCTGATCATCTTGTAGATGGGCGGCCACGTGATCTTTTGATATCTTGTGGGATTCAGTCAGTAAAGGCTCTAGTCCAGCGGTCATCTCCAAATAGCATTACATGTCCAGCCAATCTGATATTCGGTGCCTTGGCAAAAGAGACAGCGTCCCTGATTCTGAAATAGCGATGGAGGTCAGAACTCCGAATTCCTTCTCTCACTTGAGTGAGGCATGATATTCCAAGCATAGCTCTTTTGATTTCTCTCTGGGAGACCCGAATAGTGTTCTCAGCCCAGGTTTCTGAGGCGTATGTTAATGCAGGGAGAACGGTGGAGTCAAAGAGATTTGCCCTGAGTCAGTGGTTCATTGTCCTTTTACCTATTTCTTTGAAGGTACCTATACCTTTGAAGGCATTCCATGCCGCTCTCTTCCTCCCTGCGCAGCTCAGGTTTGAGGTCGTTCATCATGTTGACTTTTCGACCTAGGTACACAAAACTGCTGCCTTCAGGAGATGTCTGTTCCATTGAGAGTGAATGGGGCCTCTGAAACTAGTTCATTTTTCATAAACATAGTTTTTTATATTCAGCTGTAGACCTATCTTTCCATATTCTCGGATGAAGTCAGCCAGCATTTGTGCCGCTTGGCTAATGTTTGGTGTTATTAGCACAATGTCATCAGCAAAGCAGAGGTGGTGTAGTTGCCAATCATCTATCTTCACTCCCATTCCTTCCCATTCTAATAGTCGCATGAGGTTCTCGAGGGTGGTGCTGAAGTGTTTTGGTGAAATGGTATGTCCCTACCGAACCCTTCTTTTGACGTCAATGACCACTTCCTTGTAGAATGGTGAGATCCTGGTGGTGAATCCGTAATACAGCTCACGAAGGATCTTGATGTATTGGGTTTGAAAGCCCTGTTTGGCTAGGGCTTCGATGATCGCTTCAGTCTCCACAGAACCAAAGGATTTCTTTAAATCAATGAACTTGAGACAGAGAGGCATCTTGTACTCCCTACAAACCTCAATGAGCTTGGTTACCGTGTGGATATGGTCTATTTTGCTGAATCCTTTCTGGAAGCCACCTTGCTCACATGGTTGTCCTTCATCTGGTGTTCTGCCAATCCTGTTCAGGATGACTCGAGAGAATAGCTTGTAGATGATGGACAACAGGCAAATGGGGCGTGCTTGCCGATGTTGTGAATGTCTCCCTTCTTGAACAGTAGAACTGTCCTGCTGGTTTTCCATTGGGAGGGCACCTTGTATTCGGACAGTAGCATGTGAAGAGCCTAGCTAGTGTATTGATGAATACTGACGGCAGATTCTTCAGGTATTCATGTCTGACTTTGACTTGGCCTGCTGCTGTTCCCTTCTTTACCGACGAAATGGCTTGTCGGATTTCAGAAGGGAGAATGTTGGGGATGACATATCCAACCTGTGGAATTTGGTTTGTGGGCAGGTGGACGTGGTTATCAAAGAGATCTGAGTAGAAGTCATGGATAATCTTCTCCTTTGCCTTTCTGGAAGATGTGATAGAACTATCAGGGCGTCGGAGGGCAGTCATCTTGGTTTTATAGTTGGCGAAGGATAGGTGGGCGGTGCAAATGCTTTTCCCGGCTTCTGCTGAATCTTCTAGTATTTCTGCTCTTCTGTCTTTGAGGTCTTCCTTTATCGCTTCTCTGCACCACTTTGCAAACTTTGACATTAGCCTTTGGTCGCCTGAGGTTCGCGTCTTGCCACGTTGGTAAATGAGCTCGAGAGTTCCTGAAGACAGGCATCCTTTTGTGTCTTTCTCTTCTCAGCATTCTTCGCACAATTATAGAGATGCTGATCCTGTAGGTCGTGTTCTTCATTGATGTCATCAATGATGGTATCTTCCCATGTTGCTGCAATGGTGCCAAAGAGTTCCCAGGTGGTTGTCGTTCTGGGAGTTCTCTTCTTTTAAAAAAATATTATACCACCGTGAGACATACAATTACAAAGGTGTTCATAAATGGTTCTTGGTAATACAGTATTCCAGCACCTATACCTCCACCAGTGCCCATTTCCACCACCAATGTACCCCAACCCCTCCCACCCACCCCCCAGGCTGCCTCAATAGCAGGTAGCCCTGTTTACTCTCTTTCTTTCTCTCTGTCTCTATCTGTCTCTGCATCTCTCTCCCTCTTCTTTTACACATTGTGGCTAGCCCTGCAGATATTTAGAGTTTATCACTTAAGTCTCTTTGTGTATATTCAATGGTGAGTTTTAATCTGTCATTACCATTTCCCACACTTGTATCTATTTATATCTTATTCATGAATGTAGTCATTCTATATCTGTCCTTTTCCTTCTGACTAATTTCACTCAGCATGATAGTCTCCATGTCCATCCATTTGCAGGTAAATTTCATAATTTCATCTTTTCTGACAGATGCATAGTATTCCATAGTGTAGATGAACCACAGTTTCTTTAGCCAGTCCTCTCTTCTCGGGCATCTAGGTTGATTCCAGATTCTAGCTATAGTGAATAGCACTGAGATGAATAAAGTAGTACAGATAGTGCTTCTGCTATGTGTTTATTTGCATGTTAAGCAAGTTTATTTATTTTTTAATTTTTTATTTTTACAATTACAAAGATATACAATTAAAAAGTTCATATTTGGGTTTTGGTCATGCAGTGTTGCAGCACCCATCCCACCACCAGTGCCCATCTCCCACCACCAACGTCCCGGTTCCCTCCCCCTCCCCAGCCCTCCTCCATGGCAGGTTCTTTATTTCTTTCCATTTCTCTCTCTTTTTCTCTTTTCCTTCCCCTCAGACTATGGATTACAGAACATACATTAAAAGGGTTGTCATGTGTATCTTTTTGCCTCTATTTAATGCTCAGTTCTAGGTTGGCATAAGTACCCTCAACAATTGTTAGCACACAGTTCCATTTTCTGTCTTACCTAGCCTCTGACTCCCACACGTTTGTGATAATTTCCACCTTTGACAGGACCTCCTGATGTATGTTTCACTTGACCTTGGATATTGGTATCATAATATGTACCTATATATTTATGTTATGCAGATAAATGCAGTCATTCTGTATCTGTCTCTCTCCTTCTGGCTAATTTTGCTCAACATAATCTTCTCCATGTCCATCCATTTGTAGGCAAATTTTATAACTTCATTTTTCCTAACAGCTGCATAGTATTCCATTGTGTAGATGTACCAAAGCTATTTATCCAGTCATCAATTTTCTCGGGTATATTCCCAGGAGTACTATTGCTGGATCAAATGGGAAGCTCAATATCTAGTTTTTCGGAGGAATGCCCATATTGTTTTCCAAAAGGGCTGGACTAGTCAGCACTCACACCAACAGTGGATCAGAGTACCTTTTTTCCCCACATCCACGCCAGCACCTGTTGTTCTTGCTGTTTTGGATGTGTGCCAGTCTCTGTGGTGTGAGATGATACCTCATTGTTGTTTTGATTTGCATCTTCCTGATGATTAAAGATGAAGAGCACTTTTTCATATGCCTTTTGGCCATTCAAATTTCTTCTCTTTGGAGGCTTCTGTTCATTTCTTCTCCCCCCATTTTTTTGATAGAGTTGGCTGTTTCTTAAACTTTGCAGCCTTTTCTCCCTGTTGCGTGAAGTAGAATTTTGCAGAAGGAGATGGTGGTCCGATCCTGTTTGGAATTTCGGGACCACAGTAACATCGGTCAGACAAAACCTTTGATTGAAGATGATATGGCAAATTTTATTGTGGAACTGTCCACCAGGAGATTCCCATATCCAATGTTTTGCTTCAGCCTTCTGGAACTGTGAGTTCCCATGAATGGTCTTGGTGGACATGATGAACTCAGATAGTCTCTCACCCTGTTCGTTCCATTCTAGGCCATGGTGCCCGGCGTGGAGTTCTTCGCTGATCTACTCGGTCCTATCTTGGCATTAAAATCACCGACTATGATCTTGTAGAAGGTGTGATCTTTTTATAGAACTCCTCCAGTTCCATGTAGAATTTCTCAATTTCATCTTCCTTGTATGTGGATGTTGGTTAGTGCATAGCGAAGATAGAAATTGCTGGCAGTGGGCCACATCTCTTCAAGTGCAATCGTCCTATCCGATTTGTTAGTCATTCAAATGAAATAATGTTGATGGCCATGTTCGTGTTGACAAGTACTACAACTCCACCGACGCCTCTCTCGTTGCATGTTCCAAGGAACAGTTCTTCTCCGGTGTCAAATACAGTGTGATGTGACTGACACCTCCTCGTCTCAGTCAGAACAATGATATCATACTTGATCTTTTGCGCTTGCACCATCAGATCTTCGATATATGCTTCCGATGCCAGCGTATGTGCATTAAAATTACAGACAGTCATTTTACTCCTTCTTCATTTTGGTAGCCTAGGTTGGCCGAGAAATTTTATCAGGCACTGCTTGTTCACCTTTCTTACTGCTACCATATTAAGGGCTCTTTCAGGGTCAGGAAAATACACATTTTTGTTACTGGTTTTGGCATATCAGACATGCATCGAACAGCGCTTGCCAGGCTCTGCCAGGCTCTTACCTTGCCAGACTCTTACCTTGTGGGGCTCTCTCAGAGGGGTGGGTAGAATATTCATGGTAATTTGGAGTGGGAATACGGCCGCATGCAATGGGGAAAGCAATATCCATGGCCAGGCCAAACATGGATCAGGAATTCTTGACAGTGGGTAGAATCAACTGCAAGTATATGGGAGTCTGAGCTTAGGTAAAACAGAGAAAGGAACAGTGTACTAACAATTGTTGGAAATGATAATACCAACTCCACCCAGCAGACCAGACTATCACAGCACGGATCATCGACACCCACCCCCTGCAGCAGTTTTTTTTTTAATCTGGCCCAGGTATGCTGAACCAGAGACTCTCAGACATGGGGCAGAGCTGCTACTTGCTCTCCCCTTTGCCCAGCCACTCATGAGGTGCCGGGAGTCATGGCGGGTTCTAGCCCTGGCCTGCCACCCCAGCAGAGCCTCACAACAAACCAGACGACCCCCCAACTCCATGGAGGCCACCGTTTTCCGCATCCAGACTTCTTTCTCTTCACAACTCCACCCAGAGACCAGACTATCACAGCCCGGCTCGGTTTATCAATAATTGCTTTATTTAGAGGTGACTACAAGAGTATGCCACCACCTGCACGGCGAGCCTGGCAAGCTGCTTGTGTCATATTTGATATGCCAATACCAGTAACATTTATATTAGGTCATTCCCATGACCTAATATAATGGTTTGAGCTCTTTGTGTTCCTGGAGCAAGCAGATGACTTTGGGTTCTACTAGCATGGGACAGGATGTATGGAGATATTACTGGTGCCCGCTCTAGCAAATAGATGATCAACGGGAAGATAGTGATAGTGATGAACATAGAAGTGTAGGTTGTGTTTCCAATGACGTTTTTGGTTTCACAGGGTACATTCCCAGAAGTGGTATTGCTGGGTGAAGAGAGAGAGAAATGAATATGGAGAGAAATGGGAGCTCAATTTCTAGTCTTTGGAGGAATGTCCATATTGTTTTTCAAACATGCTGTACCAGTCGACATTCCCATCAACAGTGGATGAGAGTAAATTTATCCCCATATGCACGCCAGCATTTGTTGTCCTTGCCCTTTTGAATATGTGCCAGTCTCTGTGGTGTGAGATGATATCTCATTGTGGTATTGATTTACATCTCTCTGATGATTAATGATATGAGCAATTTTCCATATGCCTTTTGGTCATTCAAATTTCTTCCTTGTTGAAGTTTCTGTTCATGACCAAGTAGGATTCATCCTCAGAATGCAAGGATGTTTCAACATTCACAAGTTAACCAATGTACTACATCAAATCAATAAAGAAAAACTAAAAACCATATGATCATATCTATAGATTCAGAAAGCATTTGACAAGATCCAACACCCGTTTGTGATTAAAGCTCTCCATAAAATGGAAATTGAAGGAACCTTTCTAAATATAGTCAAAGTCCTCTACCAAAAGCCACAGCAAATATCATTCTCAATGGGGAAAACTGTAATCCTTCCCCCTAAGATCTGGGACAAGACAACGTTGCCCACTTCACTACTTCTATTCAATATAGTGGTATAAGTACTTGCCATAGAAATCAGAGAAGAAAAGGACATAAGGGTATCCAGAGAGGCAAAGGAAGAAGTCAAGCTATCTCTGTTTGCAGATGACATGGTATTATACCTAGAGAACCCAAACTCTACCAAAAAACTCTTAGAAACAACAGATACCTGTAATAGAGTGGCAGGGTACAAAATCAATACTCAAAAGTCAGTGGCTTTCCTATATACAGATAATGAAAGAGAAAAAAGTGATATTAAGAAAACAATCCCATTCACTATTGTGCCAGAGAAAATCAAATACCTAGGAATCAACTAAGATTGTAAAGGACCTGTACAAAGAAAACTACAAAACACTGCTTGAAGAAATAGAGAGAGGACACGAGGAAATTGAAACACATTCCCGCTCATGGATTGGGAGAATCAACATTTTCAAAATTGTAATACTCCTATAGCTTTACAAAGATTCAATGCAGTCCCTATAAGGATACCTATTACATTCTTCAAAGAAATTGACCAAACACTCCTGAAATTTGTTCAGAATAATACGCCCTCATGACAGCTAAAGCAATCCTTAGGAAAAAGAAGATGGGTGGCATCACCTTTCCCAACTACAAACTGTACTATAAAGCAGTAGTAATTAAAACAGCATGGTATTGAAATAAAACAGACCTGTGGACTTATGGAATATAGTTGAATATCCTGACACCCATCCTCAAATGCATGATCATTTTTCTTTGATAAAAGAGAAAAAGTACAAAATTGAGAAAGGAAAGCCTCTTCAATAAGTGGCGCTGGGAAAACTGGGCAGCTATATATAAAAAATAAATTTGGACCTCTGTCTAACATCTTGTACAAAAATCAGATCAAAACAATCTCAATATCAGGCCCGAATCCATAACGTACGTAGAAGAAAATATAGGAAAACCCCTTCACGACATTGAAGCTAAAGGCATCTTCAAAGACAAAACACCACTAACAAAGCAATTTGAGGCAAAGATAAACATATTGGAGTACATGAAACTAAAAAGCTTCTACACCTCAAAAGAAATAGTGGCCAAGATACAAAGACAGTCCACGAATGGGAAAGAATATTCCCCAATATCCTCTGATAAGGGTTAATGTCCAGGATATATCAGGCACTGATAGAACTTTACAAGAAGAAAACAACCCAATCAAAATTGGAGAAGAGTTCCATATTTTTAAAGCAGAAAACAAAGCATTCCTTTTTGTTACTTGGTGTGGACTTTCAATGTATACAGTTTAAAATGGTTTCATTAAGTTTGATTAAATAAATATGCACTGATCTCATAGAAGACAAGCTCTATAGCAAAAGTAAAAAGTAAAATAAAAGGGATGTTTCCAATTAATTATAAG
>JAJIBD010020583.1:0-11291 GCA_021461705.1 Cryptotis parvus | reverse complement strand
TTCACATAATTCCAGGCGATCCTTGTGGCATCATCACAACTAGCGTTCATATAATCAGAAAGCCAGTTAGAAATATTCTTTTTTTTCCTCTTTCCTCTCTCACCACACAGAAAGAGGTATGTTTTGTAAAAGTGAAAATGGAAGAAATAAAATATAAGCAGTAGGTATTAAATATAATATTTTTTTGTTGTTCTTTCAGTCAACCTGGTGATGCTCAGGGGTTACTCCCAGCTCTCCTTTCAGGAGTAACTCCTAGAGGTACTTTGGGACCATATGGGATGTCAGGGGATTGAACCTGGGTCAGCTGCATGCAAAACAAATGCCATACTCGTGCTAACACTCTGACCCTTAAATATAATTCAATGAAAATTGATATAATACATTCGGGGCCAATATGGTAGCACAGAAGGCAGTGTGCTTGCTTTGCATGAGTCCCCACCTGAGGTTCTGTCCCTGCACCAACAAGAGTGCTCTAGGAACACAGAACCAGGAATCCTGAGAACCCTTGGTGTGGCCCAACCATCCCACCCCCAAAATATGACATATTTTGCTTCTCTTCTAAAGAAAAATACTTAAATGTTTGGTTTGGTGTGATTGGCCAGAAGAAACAATTTAACGTGTAGCGTCATAATAGAAAATAGACTCAGAATTTAAAAAAATCTTTTTTTTTGTTTGTTTTCTTCTCTTTCTTTTTTTTATTAAATATTTTATTTTACCACCATGAGATATACAATTACAACGTTGTTCATGTTTAGAGGTTTTGGTCACATAGTGTTCCAGCACCCGCCCTCCAACAGTACCCATTTCCCACCACCAATGTCCCCAATTCCCTTCCCCTCTCATAGCCTGCCTAAATGGCAGGTTCTTTATCTCTTTTCTCTCTCCCTCTCTCTCTTCTCCTTTTTCTTACACATTGTGGGTTGCAATACATACACTTAGAGGCCATCATGTGCATTTTTCCCTGTATTTAATGCTCAGTTCTAGGTTGGTATTAACCCTTTTTGACATTTATAAAAAGTCTTTTAATACATATTGTAGATAATTTATTCTCATGTCTCTGTTTCAAAAACTGTTTATGTAAAGAACTATGGAGGTAGTAAAGACTGATAAAACTAGAGTTAATTTCCAATTATTTTTATGTGGAGAGGGGGATGGTGAGAGAGATAAAAGGATGTCAAGAAAGAATAAAGGTGACTAATTGTAATTAATATTTTAAAAGTTAGTTTAAATCACCTGAAATTAAAGCAAAAAATACTTGTGTACATTAGAAAGAACAACAACAAACAACCAGTATTGTGTGGATGTGAGAGAAAACAGACCCTACCAGTGCTGGTGGGACTGTTTTCCAGCTCAATCCTTTCGGAAAATCACATGAACACCTCTCAAATATAAAGAACTGAACCTCCATAGGATTCAGCCATTCCACTTTTGGCATTTACTCCAAGCGCCCAAACACTCACTCATAAATGACATTTGGACTCCTATATCATTGCAGCACTATTTACAATAGCCAAAATCTTGAAACAACTGATGAACAAGAACATACACTTAGATATAAGTGTATGTTCATACTATATGTAAGTAAGTGTATGTAACATACAACAGACAACTAGAAGAAACTGGTATATACACACAACAATGTGTTTCTCAGATACCAAAGACAAAACCATGCAATTTGCCACTACACAGATGAATCTGGAGATGACCACGCTGGCCTGGCGTCAACGGAAGGTGCAGAATGACGTCTCTCAGGAATATGAAGAACAAGGGAATAACAATGGCGCCACAGCAATGGAGTCTCTAAACTTGTCTCCAGAACTCAGCTAACGATCATGGGGGCTTGGGGTCGGTGGGCATGGATGAGTGACTTTCTGCTTCACTCCAACCTTCTGCTCCCACAGTTATTTCACCCCACTGGTGTGAGGCTGAGTCACTCTGACCTTGTCTGATTGGGCCAGGGTGGGCAGCTGATTAGGTGGGGGCCTTTTGGGAAGCTTGCTATTTCAGTAAACTGAAATTGCAGGACTGGGAAGTTGGGGTAATCAACTTGATATATGGCTCCTCTGGCTAAGGCAGAGAGAAGTGACCGGGGTGGACATGATGAGACAGTGAGTCAGGCAAGCACAGAGAGAATCTGGACACCAAGTGGCCCGAGACAAAGACAAAGGAAGCAGATGTCCCACCTCCTGCCCATTTTGACTTCTGTTACTCAGATCCCAAGTTGTAAATAAGACTTTTTCTTCCTTCAGTCTCCAGCGCCTCTACTTTGGGCTATTTTCTTCTGACGAAGCCTCTGTTACTTGCAAATAGTGATTTTCAACCATGGTGCTAGGGTTTACTTAAAATTTATATGTCGACATGCAGCTTGGACAAAGAAGTCAGAACTTAAAAACAATTCTTCCACATATCCTACCTTTAACTGCAAGAAAGAAGGCAGAAGAACTTTAACTGAATATTATTTTTCATAAGGATGATCTGGTTCTTTTATTTTCTTTTATGAGGCCACACCTAGTATTGCTCAGGCCTTATTCCTGGCCCTGAGCTCCGTGATTTCTCCTGGAAGTGCTCAGGGGATGATACACGGTGCTGGAAACAAACCCTGGTCAGCTGTGTGCCAGCCAAGCGTTTACCATTGTATTATCGCTCCAGCCCCCAATTTTTGAGAAGTCATGAGTTCTTAAGTTTATAGGTAAAAACAGTTTCAGGGTAAAAATTAATGAAATTGACAGTATAACTTAGGCTTTCTGGTTACAAAGAGGGAGAGATAAACTTTACTAAACAACAATCAAAATATTGTATGAGTACACTCTTGGCTCTGCTACTCTTTCTTATATAAATATGTCAGAAAAATCAGTAGTAAATTCCCATATTAAGAAACTGACAAATGCCCCTCCATTTTGTCGAGCCTGGTGGCACTGCCCAGGAGCTGCCCCAGGCCAGCACCCAGAGGCTCACAAGCGGCTGGGGAGGCTGGAACTCGGCTCACACCGAGCCTAGCTGACCATGGAACACCAAGGAGGGCAGATGGGCTTTGGGTGTGGGCCCGTCGCCTCTGGGGGGTCCCGGAAGCAGCTGGAGGAGACTTGCCCATCACACTAGCCACCATTTTCGCTGTCCGGACGCTGGGAAACTGCCTCACGACCAGTTGAACAGAGCAAAACCAGTTCGAGCCCAGGTAGGCGGCTCCAAGAGGCAGGAATCACTGGGAAGTCATCAGATGGAGGCGTGGTCGCCCTTTCCCCCTCCATTTTGTTGAGCCTGGTGGCACCCATGGGGAGCTGCCTGCGGGCCAGCACCCAGAGGCTCACAAGTGGCTGGGGAGGCTGGAACTCGGCTCCCGCCGGGCCTAGCTGACCATGGAACCCTGAGGAGGGCAGATGGGCTTTGGGAGTGGGCCCATCGCCTCTGGGGGGTCCCGGAAGCAGCCGGAGGAGACTCGCCCATCACACTAGCCACCATTTTTGCTGTCCGGACACTGGGAAACTGCCTCACGACCAGTTGAACAGAGCAAAACCAGTTCGAGCCCAGGTCGCGGGGCCGCTTGCGGCCACGTGGTCCACTAAAATAGTGAAACAGTGATGTCTTTTAATGCACTGCATTCCACGAAGAGTAGGGAAAGTTTGGTGGGAAGGAGATATAAAGAGGAAAGAAATGACAGTCAGAACCCGCCAAGTGGTTGAGGTGCAGGAGGGGAAGGGAGGTGGGGACATTGGTGATGGGAGATGGGTTGGGTGGAGGGTGCTTGTTGGAACACTGTAGAACCAAAACTCTACATGAGCATCTTTCAAATAAAAAAAAAGAAAACTGACAAATGAACCACATTTCAATTTCATGAAAATAATTAAAGTAATTTGTATTAATGTAAAAACATTTGGTCTTTTCTCTAACTGATAGTTTGTCTATTTTTAAAGAGGAAAGCTAAATCAATATTTAAAGATTTTACTACAATTGACATGACAACTGATTTTTAAATATTGACTGTAGCTTGAGATAGGATAAAAAGGCAACTCTGTACTTCTGATGCACTAACAGGTAGAGATCTTTGGAAGATTGATAGTATAAGCAGTGTAAAGGTAAGCAAATACATATGAATACATTTGTATTCAATATATGGACTCAAAGGAAACAAATACAGATGTATCTGTATTCATTGTAATATTTATAATATTTTGCTTACTTATCTATATATTTATATGATATAAATTATATACACAGATTCATTTATTAATATGCTTTATAGTTTTGATATATATTTTTTATCTAGATGCATACAAATATATTCATTATGATATTTGTTCAATGATGCATATTGAAGAATATTTGATATACTATTACTGAAAAGTATTTAGGAAATTTGATAAAGCAACAAAGTGACTTTTATAGTAAATGCTGCACAGTAATGAAAATGTTATAATGTAAAATAATTTCAGATTAAGAAGGTAAAATCTAAAAAATAGACATGTAATATTCAAAACATTTTAAAAAAATACAGGAAGAAATTGGATAAAACAAGCCTCAACAATTAAAATCATTTAATTGTAGATAATTTGCTCCTTTCTAAATTATTACATGCTTACATACCTGCAAATTCACTTTTGTCTATCTTGATGCCTTTGTGATTATGATTAAACACTTGCACATTCATTACAGGTATTTTAATAGTTTACCATGCTGTTTTCTGAAGCCATTTAATGTAACTCTTTAGAAAAGATGGAAGCAACTTACATCTTCAAAAGTAAGAGAATGACTAAGGCCAAGATATGTTTCTCGGTTTAGTTTTAAGCCTATTAAGAGTGTATTCAGCCAAGGTGAGATGTCTAATTCCAGCACAGTAGTTGTCAGGCTGTGTAGCAAGATAAACTTTCTAAAGCAGTTCATGATGTTACCCTGTAGATCACTTCGCACCAGAGACTTGCGATGGTCCACCAAAAGAGCTCACTTCACACTAGAGCACTGTAAATAGCAAAAAGACTGGGAAAAACCAGTGTTGGTGGAGCTGCAGCAAAGCGAACCCTCATCTCTGATGATGCTGGGAGTGTCATCTGCCTCACCCTCCACAGGAAACAGCCCTGAGCACCTTGAAGACGTAAAAAGAAAATTCCCAAGACTCACTGTTTCCACGTCTTGACATCTCTCCCAAACACAGGAACACTCATTTGAAAAGATTTATACATGACTATGTTCACTTGAGCACTTAGTCGACTTATGGTTATGAAAGTGACCCAACTATCAAATGACAGATGAATGGAGAAAGAAATTGTGGTGTATGTATACTATCTGTATAGTATATGTATTTTATATGTATATTATATATTATATATGCCACAGTTTCTTTCTCTAGTCATCTGTCATTGGATAGTTATACATATAGTATATGTATATTTTATATATATAATTGGGTCACTTTATAATACATATAAACATATATGCAATAGTATATATTATATATATACAATGGAAATTATGCAGCAGTAATAGATAAAATAACACAGCTTGCTGCAGTGTAAATTATTTCACTGTATCACTGTATCACTGTCTTCCCGTTCATCATCGATTTACTCGAGCGGGCACCAGTAGCATCTCCATATGTCCTGTCTCAGGCTAGAAGAGCCCAAGGGCATCTGCTTGCTCCAGGAACATAAAGAGCCTCAAAGCATTCCATAAGGTCACAGGGATGAGGTCTATAATTGTTACTGGTATTTGGCATATCAAATACGACGGGTAGCTTGTCAGGCTCTGCCGTGCGGGTGAGGAAATTAGGAGAAGAGAAAATATACAGACATAGAAAAAGCACAAGTTTGGTTCTGGAAAGTGTTAGGAGTCAGACATCAGGGGAAACAGCTGCGGAGCCTGAAGATCTGTGGGCAGGGTGGGCTGAGGGAGACAAGGATAGCCAGATCAACCTCTGGCTGGAGAGGAGTGGTCAGTGTCCCATTAGCCCTGGGACTGGCGTAAATGATTTAATCTCACCTATTTGTGGATATAGGTGACAAAACAATGGAATAGACCATGTCAAATGACAAACCCTTGGCCTTGGCTTCTGGTTTATCAATACACCGTGTCAGAAAGGGTGAGGAATGAACATCAGAGCAGAGATGACAAAGGAACAGTGATATTGTCATAGGCCCTTTGCTAGCTTTAAAGTCAATATCATAAACACTTTTTAGCCACACTAAGCTATAGTAAACTGGTTTAGATAAAATAAAATATGAAATTTTAAACTATTACAGCTTCTTTTTACATATAAAGTCTAGCAACATTCTAATATGAAGACAGACATTTTTTAACCTATGTTTCAACAATTATAAACATTTTAATAGGTGGGAGCTGGAGTGATACAGCACAGAGGGCTTTGGCCTTGCATGTGGCTGACCCAGGTTCGATCATTAGCATCCCATATGGTCCCCCGAGCACCACCAGGAGTAATTCTTTCTGTTTTTCTTTTTGGGTCACACCTAGCAATGCTCAGGAGTTACTCCTGGCTCTTTACTCAGAATTACTCCTGGCAGTACTCAGGGGACCATATGGGATGCCAGGGATCAAACCCAGGTCGGCCCAGTACAAAGCAAACGCCCTCCCGCTGTGCTATTGCTCCGGCCCAACCAGGAATAATTTTTGAGGCAGAGCCAGGAGTAAACCCTGAGCATCACTGGGTGTGATGCAAAGAAAAAAAAAAAAAAAAAAAAAACCTGTAATATGTCTATGGAAGGAACAATTCATTTTATTAAATTTGAATACTAACATATGTTAAACTCAAGCTTTTAATAGAATTGGTTTTAAGATATGAGAGAAGACAGAGGGGAAATGTGTTCAAAAGAGAACACAGGCTTTTCCAAGAGCAGAAATGAGCGAGCAAGGTCAAAGATCCACGTGTGATATGAGTTCAGTGGACAACATAGACCTGTTTAGTTTGGGGTCACACCTAGCGGTGCTCAGGACTGTTCCTACTCTGGGCTCAGGAATCTCTCCTGGCAAGTTTCAGGGGGGCATATGAAGTACTGGGGCTCAAACCCAGGTTAGCCATGCACAAGGCAAGCAGCCTCCTGATGTGCTATAGACCTTTCAGATTGTATTTGGAAAGAGTTGATGCAATGAAGCAACAGGTCACAGGCTAAGGTGGCTCAAATGTCTGGGAAGTCCAATGGTCAGCAAAAGAGAGCTGATGGTGTACTTCATACCCTGTTAATGATTTAGAACTAAGAACGGCCTGTCACAAACTAACCACTAGCCTCTCCCAAATAGTGCGACCAATTCAGCTAGTGCCAAGCAAAATTCCTTGCTTTAATTCTGAATCTTCTTATATAAAAAACCTTACACCTAGCTCCTCTGATTGTGATCTCCTAACTACACCCTGTTTGGGGATACCTGAAAGAATGATTGTTTTCTCAAACACTTTAAAAGTTTAACATTTCTGCATTATCTTTTAGCATATTAAATGATGCAGTTTTATGTTGCGGGTTAGTTAATACCATCCTGTGTAACCAGATGAAGTTTCTAAGGTTATAAACCATAAGGTCCTCAGATACACTCTGAAAATCCTAGTATGTCTTTTGTTGCCTTTACTTAAAAGGTAAGAACATGGTGCTTTGCTTGAAAAAAGTGCTAGTAAGGAAATTTAAAACTACAATGAAAAAGGTCAGTTTTAACTACAATGCAATTAATCCAGCTGCTTACACTGTAAGTCTTTATTGAAATTGTGACTGTTAGATCCCTATGTAGATTTTTTAAGTTGCTAATTACATGCCCATCAGAATAATGGAAGAGTAATTATCCTTATTGTGCTTAGTGACATTGAAACCTCTATTATTCTGTGATTGGAGCTGCATAATTATAGATAATTGCTGGCACAGTATTGCCTGTTCAAATATAGTTCTGCAAAAATTACTTTATTTTAATTAAACATGTTTAGGGTTTTAAAGTTTGGTTTGATATGATAACCAAACAAATTCTACTTGACTGTCACAATGCAATAAATTCTTCTAGCTCTTGTTAATCAGGTTTTTTCCCCCAAATCTATCAGTTATTCTACATAAACTGACTTTTTAATTTTCTATTTAGAAACTAGTTACAAAAAATATAGAGCTGAATGAATGATGCATTTTCTTCTCTAGGACCTAATTCTAAAAAAGCAAACCTAACATGTATCTGATAATACTGGTGATATTGCCTTTAGCTCTAGGAGATGGTAGCATTGATTTTATAAAATACTTGGAAATTTAATTAAAATAAATCATGTTCTACAATAAATAGGACACAATTAGTTTGAAACAAAATGGAAGGAAGTTAATAAAGAGAACAGAGTCACTATTTCAGGAAACACCTTGCAACAGAAATCCACCTTGTAATGTGAGCAGGCAGGCCACACACAGCCCAGTGAAGATGGCACTTCACAAGTAAAGCATAGTACAAAAGCCCCGGAAGGCAAGGAGCATCTTCCTCTTAGAGTAACGCATACTCAGTGTGAAGTTTACTTACCTTCTTTTTTTTTTTTTTAGCAGACCAGTTTTCTTTATTTTTTAATTAATTTTAAAAAATATTTTTTATATTTTATTATACCACTGTGAGATATACAATTATAAAGAAGTTCATGTTTGGGTTTCAGTCTTACAGTGTTCCAGCACCCATCCCTCCATCAGTGCCCATTTCCCATCATCATAACCCAATTCCCTCCCCCATCCCTTAGCCCGCCCACCTCTATGACAGATTCTTTATCTCTTCTCTCTCTCTCTCCCTCAGAAATGCCTCTGAAATGGGTATTCCCTGACTGCTCTGCACACTAGTCTAACACCCATAGGCATGGTTTAGCGATGTCATTGGTCTGAGAGTCTTTGCTCAGTGATTGTCATTTCTTCTCCCTCCATGTGACTGTGGATTCCATCTCATAATCCGCCTGAGGTGGTTGGTGAGTTTTGGGTCACTGGTGTTCTGTATTGTGCTAGTGACTGCCCCTGAAAAGTGAGGTAGGAAACCCAGGGGAAGCACAGTGGCGTTCCAGAGTTCATTCCAATCCAGACCAATCCATCAATAGGTACCTCAGAGACACCTGCTTTGCAGAATAAAGGGTGCTGAAGACTTTGGGGGGGCAGTTCATTGTCAGTGATGAGTTCCTTTGAATGCTAAGGATGGGACTTGACAAGGTAAATGGGAAGCCTGCTCTTGTCACTTGTATTTGTTTTTCTTCAAAGAAGATAAAAAAGTTAATGACAGTTTTTGCATGTAATCACTTACTGTTTACATGATAGACTAATTGTGAGGGTGTAATACTTACAGGAGATGACAATTAAAACAGGCAGAATCTTTTCAACTTAATGAAGATTGTGTTCAAGTAAAAATGAAATCTATGAGTGCCTTACTCTTAATAATCAGAAACACTTATAAGCATGCAATTTAACAGATAGGAATTTAAGCAATATTACCGAACGACAGATTTGGAGCAACAGCTGTTAGATTTTAAAGATAGACTAAAAAATCTAAAAATGTGTATAAAAACCTGAATATATAAAACTTTTCTTAACTTCTGGTTAATGACTCTATATAATTGCATTTGCTAACATAGGTACAATGGCAATGATCGAAGTTAGTCAAATTTTCTACAGTACATAAAATAGTCATTTCTATTATTCAACCTTGTGCAATAAACTCTATGCAAGGTGTCAGTTCCTAGGTGTAGAGGAGGGTAATGGGGAGAGGATCAGGTGAGTGGTTGGAAATAACTCTTATCTAAATTATATCTCATTAAAAAGAAGCAGGGATCATATAGCAAAATAAAATTAGAAATATTATAAACTCTTTAAGATCAGTTAGAAATGAAAATTTGGCAATTATGTAAAACTAGAAAATGAAATTTGATTTTGGATAGTGGTTACAGAGCCCTTTTGTTTTACCCTGGGATGAACCAAAAGCCATGGCAGAGCCTGGCAAGCCGACCTGTGGAATATTCGATATGCCAAAAAGCAGTAATAATAATCGACCTCATTTCCAATGAAATGAGGGGACTAAGTGCTTGGGGGACTATGTGGGGTGCTGGGGATCAACCATATGGGGTGCTGGGGAATCAAATTTGGGTCTGGGAATCGACAACATGCAAAGTACCCACAATTTGTTACTTGTGGTTAACAAGTGTTTGTTACCCACTGTCATATTGCTCCATCTCTGAGAATGATCTTTTCTACCAAACCATTTGACCAGCACAAAGAAACATAAAGACAAATCAAATTATGTAGAGTATCTAGGTTCACAAGATAAGTCGAGCTGATAATGACTTTAGGTAGTTTATGGTGACTCAAATGGATATTGAGTACATTGCATATGTCAACCCTGGGCCTGTGTGGACACACATTCCCCTGAGAACCACTGGGGTGGCTGTGGAGTACCATGCCAAAATAGCTCCCTGCCAGGGATGACTCCCCAAAAATAAAATTGAGACTCAGGTATCTATGAGTACAAAAATTATACTCATAGATACCACCATAAAGTATCATAGATACCACATAAAAGTATATCTATGAAGTACTAAAATTGTGGTATCTATGAATCCCTCACGGCAGAGCCTGGCAAGCTACCCGTGTTGTATTTGATATGACAAATACCAGTAACAATTATAGACCTCATTACCATGACCTGATGGAATGGTTTGAGGCTCTTTATGTTTCTGAAGCAAGCAGATACCCTTGGGCTCTACTAGCATGAGACATGACATATGGAGATGTTTACTGGTGCCCGCTCGAGAAAATCGATGATGAACGGGAAAACAGTGATACAGTGATACAGTGATTCCAATGAAAGGAGATGTTACTGACCCCCCTTGAGCAAATTGATGAGCAATGGGAAGACAAGTGACAAGTGATGCGTTATAAATTATTTCCAGAGTATATAATATTTGATATGCTGGAAATAGAAGAATTTACGCTATTCATATTTATCATAGAGTTCACATTTCCTCCTATTTTTTTAAATTTGCATATGTGCTTTGCTAAAAGGGATGCTTTTGTTCCCTCTTTTTTTCTCTTCTTCTTCTTGATCACTTGACATCCCGTTAATCATCGATTTGCTTAAGTGGGTGCCAGTAACGTTTCCATTTTCACTTCTATGGCTTTGAATTTCAAGAACATTTCCTACCAGTCATCTCAATGCTTTGAAATACTCACTTAGCTCTAGTGGAATAAAAAAGTAATCATTCTTCCAGGAATTTAAACAGTTATCTCGAGAGCATCATTTCCTCAAAACTATTTCTGAAACTATAGAAATGGCATATTTTATTTTACTTTAACTTTTTGCTTTGTGAACCCATC
>JAJIBD010020579.1:0-23145 GCA_021461705.1 Cryptotis parvus | reverse complement strand
TCTCACGGTGGTATAATAAAATATTTAATTAAAAATAAATAAATTAAAAATTATCACAACTAGAAAACAAATAAATGAGACTTTAAGTAAAAAAAAAATACTGCAGTTTTCTGTCACCTCGTTTGTGGAGTCAAGAGGGGCTAGATCACGTTTTCCAAATCCTCCCTTTTATTCTCATGATAAGGCGTGTTACAAAGAGCCAAGTGTTAGTACTAAACTTTTGTGTTTTGTTTTGTTTGTTTTGGAGTCATACTTGGGTGCAATGCTCAGGGGTTATTTCTGGCGCTGAGATGAGTAATTAGGTGTTCAGGGGACCAGATGGGATGCCGAGGAAGAACCCAGCTCCACCACATGCAAGGCAAAACACTCTGCCCGCTGCACTCTCTCTCAGTCCCATCACTGAACATCTTATTTGCATTTTGTCATTTATCTCCTTCACAGTGTCTGTCGGAGCTAGGTATAGTAATTATTATTTTTATTGTTATCTTCTTTTTTAGAGAGAAAAACCTACTACAAAAATATAAAGAACTTGCCCTTAATCACATGGCTCTAATAGAACCAGTTTCAAATTCAGAGGCTTCTGAGGCGTTTGGGTCCTTCATGCTACTCTGCTTCATAAAATATAAAGCCCAGGGTCAGAAATGCCACGTGTTAAGGCACATGATTTGAGCTGGTTGACCCAGTTTGATTTCCGGTACCCTTCGGCACATCTAAACACTGTAAGGTGACACCCACACACGAAACCTACCCTGTGAGGGAAGAATCACTGGGAGAGACATCCAGGTAGGACCGCCATTTGGAAGCCAACCCTCCCCAAAAAAATAGTGAAGGAGATTGCTTGTCCTACCTCGAATGTGAGGGACTGAAAGAGAAGAGAGGCCGGTGAGTTTGGTCTGTGGGGCGAGAAGAGTAAGGAAGGACCGGGGTGTGGCTCAGGGGCGAAGCACATGAGGGGAGCCATCTGCCCGACTTCACCCTAACTCTTAACTGAGTATTCTGTTTCTACTACAAGTGTCAACACCCCTTAGGTAATTCTTTTTACTCCTAGGGTCACCAGTTCTCTGGGGATGTATTTATTTAGTAATTTAAGGAAAATGAGCTAAGTTGAACAGTATTTTGTTTTGAAACTGGGGTTTCTTTGATGCTATTTCAACCCTCCAGACTAGCTGGCAGTGAAATTTCTAACTCACCGACCCCTTCTCTCATCCTGCTGGCAATATTTTGATGAAGAACGATTTCATTTTAGCTTCAAAGAGACATTCTTTTGAAGTCTTCTGGAAAGGTACTTTGTTTTTGACTTGGCACCTCTCACAAAAGGCTCCAATTATTTGCCTTTTTTGAGATTGATAGCTACAACACTGCCCTCCCCCCCACCCCACAGCCCTTACCCCTCCAAAAAAAAGGGCCCCCTCTCTCCTGTGGCACCTACTCAAAGATAAAATTTCCTCAACAGTGTTGCCAATTTTAGCATTCACTTTATTTTCATTTTCAGTGTTGGACCACACCCGGTGGTGCTCAAGGTTTTCCTCCTGGCTCTGCCCCTCAGGAGTCACTCCTGGGGCTCTGGAAACCATGTGAGGTGCCGGGGATCAAATTCAGGTCAGCTACGTGCAAGCCATGCACCTTACGCACTCACTGTACTCTCTGACTCTAAAATTTACTTATTAAAAAAAAAACATTTATTACTTGGTTCAGGCTTTTTTCCACTCTGGAGAAGAAGCCTGTGCTCTCTCTCTTAAATATCCCTCACATCTCTAAGTAAATTTCTTTCAATGAAACTATATTTCTTCTATATTTCTTCACTAAATATTTTCACTGTATCACTGTCTTCCCGTTCATCATCGATTTTCTCGAGCGGGCCCCAGTAACATCTCCATATGTCCTGTCTCATGCTAGTAGAGCCCAAGGCATCTGCTTGCTCCAGGAACATAAAGAGCCTCAATCCATTCCGGAATGAGGTCTATAATTGTTACTGGTATTTGGCATATATTCAAATACAACACGAGTAGCTTGCCAGGCTCCGCGTGCAGGTACCATATTCTTGTAGGCATCTCTAAGTCCAGCATTTATTGATGAACCACGCGCCGCTGATAGGCTGGTCTGCTGGGTGGAGGTCTGACGAGAGAGAAGTCCGGATGTGGAAAATGGGAGGCCCTCATGGAGGTGGGGGTGGCCCGCCGGCTTGTTGCGAGGGCTCTGCTGGGGTGGTGGGCCAGGGGTAGAACCCACCAACCCTTCCGGGCGCCTCGTGAGCGGCTGGTCACGGGAGAGCCAGTAGCAGCTCTGCCCCATGTCTGCGGAGTCTCTATGGTCCCAGCTCTCGTGGTGGCGGCGGCGGGGGGCGCCTCCGTGAGGAGGGCGCAGGGCAGCGCCCGCAAAGGTCGGAGAGATCTCTGCAGCGGGCGCCGCCTTCACGAAGCTTGGGGAGCTGACCATGCAGCTGCATCCCGTGGCAGATTCTTTCCACTGCGGGGGCTCAGATAAAGGCCACTGTGAAGAGACAGGTGTATGAAGATTCTGGCACCCCACTTCCAGCCGAGTCACCCAAGAAAGGGCCCAAGAAGGTGGCATCAGGTGTCCTGTCACCTCCTCCAGCTGCCCCTCCACCCAGCACCTCCAGTGTCCCTGATGCCGGGGGTCCACCCGCAAAGAAACAGAAGGCTGATGTGACATTGAGTGCTCTGAACGACTCCGGCGGCAACAGTGACCTGGTGGATATTGAAGGGCTAGGAGAAACTCCCTCCAGCCAAGAAACTCAACTTCGACCAGGCCTGACTTTGGGTTCTGGTCTTCTCATGACCTCCACTGATCCTGTTCTGCTCTCTCGCTGAACTGTCCACCTCTGATCCCTGTCACTGTTCACCCAGACCTGAGGATCGCCTGGAACTCTGACCAAGGCCTGCCTGCATGAACGAAAGTCAAAAAGACTTTGGGGACTCTCTGCCCTGCTCTTCTGCCCGCTGACGCCCCTTGGCCTCCATCTGTTGGATGGATAGGTAATTCTGAATCAAAAACTTAAGTGATCTAAGATGGGACGGAGAATTTTCACAATAGCTCTTTTCTCTACTATGTCTTCTTTTTGTCTGTGGTGCATAGATTTTCAGGGAGGTCAAACACCCTGACCAGTTGCAACATCTGTACACAACTTCATCTAGAGATCAATGCTGAAAGCAGCAACATCAGGCCCTTTGGTGGCTTAGAGCAAGTGATAAAAACTGGGGGCGGAGCGATAGCACAGCGGGTAGGGCGTTTGCCTTGCACGCGCAGAACCAGGTTGATCATCGGCATCCCATATGGTTCCCCCGAGCACTGCCAGTAGTAATTCCTGAGTGAAGAGCCAGGAGTAACCCCCCTGAGCATAATCTGGTGTGACCCAAAAAGAAAAATAAAACTGGCCCTGGGGCAGGAGAGAGAGAGAGCTCAGCCTACAGAGCGTACACAAAGCATGTTTTGCACGCCAGGAACCTGATTTGATACCTCACACTCTAGGGTCCCTGGAGCACTACAGGAAGCACCCTGAGCATGGAGACAGGAGCTGTGTCTGAGCACCACCAGGTAGGGCCTCCAAGCAAAATAAAACCAATGAATAAAAATAAATAAATAAATAAATAAAACTGGGTCATCAAAGCAGAAAAATAATTTCTTGAGGAGCTGGAGAGATAGGATGGGGGTAAGGGTGTTTGCCTGGCATGCAGCCAATCCGATTTCCACCCCCTGGCATCTCATTTGGTTTTCCTGAGCCCCACCAGAAGTGACCCTTGAACAGAACCAGAAGTGCCCCTGTGAGCACTGTGTGTGTGGCCCAAACACCTTCTCTCCAAAATAAAAATAATAATGAAAATAAATAAGAAGTGGGAGAGAGGTAATTTTTTTTTTTTTTTTTTTTGCTTTTGGGTCACACCCGGCAATGCTCAGGGGGCTTCTCCTGGCCTGCACTCAGGAATTACTCCTGGCGGTGCTCAGGGGACCATATGGGATGCCGGGGATCGAACCTGGGCGGCGCATGGGCCAGCCGTGTGCAGGGCGAACGCCCCTACCCGGCTGGACTATGGCTCCGGCCCGAGAGGTAATTTTTTAAAAGAAAAAAGGAATTTGTTATTGAAAGAGTATTGGAAATGGGGCTAGAGTCTGCCTGTTCAATCAGAGTGATCACTAGCACAGAGTCAGGAGTAACCCGTGAATAACGCTGGGCTTATCATCCCCGAAATAAGGTATTAAGAGAACTTGAAGAACCAATGGACTAGCTGGAAAACCAGAAGCTGGGTGGCCAGCTCCACGGATGAAACCATGTCACAGGATGGTTGCTGCTACTGGTAATGCCCACACCCTGCGGAATGAACCAGATACCATCACCAGTTACCATCACTAGATTCCATCACCACCACTGAGGGTCACCACAATCAGAATTATGGGCCAGAGCAATAGCACAGCGGGTAGGGTATTTGTCTTGCTCGAGCCGACCCAGGTTCAATCCCCAGCATCCCATATGGTCTCCTCAAGCACCGCCAGAAGTAATTTCTGAGTACAGAGCCAGGAGTAGACCCTGAGCCTCACTGGGTGTGACTCAAAAAAAAACAAAATATGAATAAATAAACAGAATTAGTTTGATACAGTGTCTGCTTCTCTTGATTCCTGTCTCTTAACTACAATCCAGGAGATTTTTTTAAACATTTTATTATATCACTGTGAGATATACAATTACAATGTTGTTCACATTTGGAGGTTTCTGTCACACAGTGTTCCAGCACCCCGCCCTCCACCAGTGCCCATCTCCCACCACCCATGTCCCCAATTCCCTCCCCCTCCCATGGCCTGCCTAAATGGCAGGTTCTTTATCTCCTCTCTCTCCCTCTCTCTTTCTTCCCTTCTCCTACACATTGTGGGTTGCGCTACATACACTTAGAAGCCTTCATTTGCATTTTTTGCCTGTATTTAATGCTCCGTTCTATGTTGGTATCAGACCTTTTGACATTTATTCACACATGTTCCCTTCTCTATCTTACCTAACCTCTGACTCCCACATGCTTGTGGTAATTTCCACTTTTGGTAAGATCACCTGGTATATTTATGTCATGCAAATAAATGCAGTCATTCTATGTCTCTCTCTTTCCTTCTGACAAATTTCACTCAACATGATTCTTTCCATGTCCATCCATTTATAGGCAAATTTCATAACTTCATTTTTCCTAACAGCTGCATAGTATCCCATTGTGTAGATGTACCACAGTTTCTTTATCCAGTCATCAGTTCTCAGGCATACTGGTTGTTTCCAGGTTCTGGCTATTGTGAATAGTGCTGCTATGAAAATAAAAGTGCGGATTGTGTTTCCGCTGTGTGTTTTTGGCTTCCCAGGGTATATTCCCAGGAGTGGTATGGCTGGGTCAAAAGGGAGCTCAATTTCTAGTCTTTGGAGGAATGTCCATATTGTTTTCCAGAAAGGTTGTACAAGTCGACATTCCCACCAACAATGTATGAGAGTCCCCTTTCCCTGCATCCACGCCAGCACTTGTTGCTTTTACCTTTTTGACAATTCAGGAGATTTTTGGCCAATCAGTCATGTCTGCATCCCAAACATTCAAATGTGAGGAGAATTGACCCCAGATCTTTTGGGTCTCTGAGAGCAAAATCATAAGGAACATAATGGCCTATTCTCCTCACTTTGTGCAGGCAGTTTGGAAAATGATAAATGTCTGTTTTGAGGTCATATGCTAAGAGTTTGTATATTTTTCTGAGACAAAAAGAACTAAAGAATTTAATAGGTATAAAACCTATCAATACACCTGAGCTGAACTCACTAAATTGGAAGAGGTGGTTTCATACTTATTATTCAACATTCCAGAGATCAACTAACTAATCAGAGATCTTTATAACTTCATAAACCTAAACCTCTCCCTTTCTTTCTCATTGGAATTGTGTCACCATGAAATAACTTACAATTGCAGAATAGAGCAAAGAAAGGTTGAGAGAGAGGAAAAATTGGTGGCAAATGTATACTATGAGAAAAATAAGGCAGAGCCATACATCTAATAAATCTGCTTTATTTTTTCTGATAAATGAAAAAAAACTGCCTACTTGTAGGAGTCTCTTTCTTTCAGAAGCTATTTTTGTAAAATCAATTTTACAAGATTTTACAATTTCAGTAAAATCTACCACTTTGACTTTAAAATAAAATTTCATAATAAATTAACTACCACTCACAAATTTTTTTTCATGATCATTGCTAATCTTGATTACCTATGATTATTTTCTATATACCTATGCCATATCTATTATTTGAATTTTGCACATAAGGAAATGGAGACTGGGCAAGATATCTCACAGATGACAAATTTATAGCCAAATCTAGTTCTGTACTATACTGTCATTCTTGTACTTTATTAGTTCTTATTTAATTATCTTTAGTTTGGGAGAGCACAGACAGCAATGCTCAGGGTTCCTTCTGACTTTGTATTCAGGAATTAATCCTAGTGGTGCTTAGGAGAGCATATTGGGTTGCCTGGGGTCAAATCTGGTCAATTGTGTGCAAGCCAAATGCCATACCTTCTGCATTTTCTCTCCAGTCCCAATTTTATTTACTTTTATTTTTGGTGATGCTGAGGGATTTCTCCTGGATCTGCACTCAGGGGATCAGTCCCGCCAGTGCTCAAGGGGACCATATAGGATGCCAGAGATCAAACCCAGTTGGTTTTGTGCAAGGAAAGCGCCCTCCTACTATACTATCTCCGTAGCCATAATGATTGCCTTCTTTAGAGTCTCATCAACATATAAAGAATATTCTTCTAAGTTTTCAAACTATTTTTCGGGGGCCACATCCAACTATGTTCAGGGGCTCTTCCTGTTCTATACTTATGAGTTTGAACCTGTGAACCCCTGATGGTGCTCAAGAAATCACATTCCCAGGATGCAGGGAATTAAAACAAGGTCAGCACCTTGGCAAGCGTGCAACCTGGTCAACTCAGGTTAAATTCTGGTACCACACCACATATGGACCCCCAGAGCACTGCCAGGAGAGATTCCCAAAGTCAATGGGTCGGAGCAATAGTTCAGCGGGTAGGGCGTTTTCCTTGCACGCGGTCGGCCCATGCCAGCCTGGGTTCGATCCTCGGCATCCCATATGGTCCCCCTAGCAATGCCAGGAGTAATTCCTGAGTGCAGAGCCAGGGAGAAACCCCTGGGCATTTGCCAGGTGTTACCCAAAAAGCAAAAAAAAAAAAAAAAGACAAGACGAACACCACTGGCTGCAGCCTCTAGTTCATGAGGTGCTGGGGTCAGTCACGTCAAGGCAAGCACTCTCTGTCCATTGTACTTGGGTCAGTTATGTCCAAGGCAAGCGCTCTGTCCATTGTACCATCTCACCAGCCCCGAGATTTAGACAGTTTGATGCAGTGTTAGTTCAAGACAGCTCAACAGAAAAACAAGCAGATTTAATTTTTTTGTTTTGTTTTTTGCTTTTTGGGTTGCAGCCAGTGGTGCTCAGAAATTCAAGTAACTCTGGGGACTAAACTCAGGGCCTTGCGCTTACACAGCACGTGCCCTGAGCTATTTCCATGTATTCTGAACTTTCTGTGCTGCTGCAATCCCTGGGCAGCCACAACAGTGATTGCTGTGTGCTTCTATCCAGACAACCTGCTACTGCAGTAAACTCATAAAATACTTCTGCAGGACATGGGAGTCAGATCACTCCAGGCAATGCCTGTGCACCAGTGCAATGCTGGTCTAATCCAGTGGTGTAGAGGGTCACCCTGTCTATACCTGCCAATTCTCAGGGGCCACCAGGACATGTCTGGTAGTGCTAAGCATGGAATCCTGTGGTGGGTGGTAAAGATCCAGCTTGAGCACTTTGTACTTGTAGGACATACTCTCCAATTCTATCGTATAAAAAATTATATCAGGAGTGTTTGCAATATTGTGCTCATATTACGTGTCAGATGAATAGTCTGTTAGTCAGCTCTAAAAGATAACTACTTATCACTTACTTTTTATAAATGAGAAACCTGAGACTTATAGAGATATTCAGAATCTCACAGAGGCCTCTCTGCTCGGAGTAACAGAGCTGGAATTGCAGCCTCAGCAATTAACTCCCAAGCCTACATTTCTTCCAGTCTGTCATACCAGCTCTGAGCCAAATTCATCATTTGCACTGAGGGTATCTCTTCTGTTTCCTTCTCTTCCTCTCTTCCATCTGGGGTACTGACACTTCTCAGCTATAGTAACCTCTATAAAACCTGTTTTTTGTTTTCATTCCAGGCTTTCCAACTCCCCCTTCTCACAAGGAAAGACCACAATCTCCCAGATAGACCAGACTAATCTGTATGTGTACTTGGGCCCCTAACTTTGAGATTTAGGAGGTTCTCTATAAGTTGGAACTTATATCTCTTGGAACTCTATCACCTACTTAGTAAATGCCTAATGTATAGCTGTTGCTTTTAACATGTTAACATTACTGCATGATTTTTTACTTGGGGATATTTGTGGGGAGATGGGTGTTGAGCCACACCCAGCTGTGCCCAGGGGTGACTCCTGGCTCTGCGCTCAGGGACAGATCCTGCCTGTGCTTGGGAGACCTTACATGGAACTGGGGCCCAACCCAGGGTCGGCAGCATGCAAGGTAGCCTTTAACCCCTGCACTATCTCTTCTGTCCCTACTTACCATTTTGGGTTGGGAGCCACACCTGCACTTGATCTTAGCTAAAAAGTCAAGAAGCGATGGAGGGGACCACACCTGGAAGTGCTCAGAGGCTACTCCTGGATCCTTGCTGGAGAGGTATCAGGTCTCTCCAGACAATGCTTTGGGGGACCATGTGGTACCAGGGATCAAACTTGGAGCCTCCTGATGCAAAACATGTGCTCCAGTTCACTTAGCTATCTCACCATCCAGCCATCAAGGCTTTTTAGCCAGCTTTTAGGGAATGTGTTTTTCTTTTTACCATGCTCTTATCTGAGGAGTGTAGCATTTATGTTTATTTTAAGATAGCCACACAACAGACAAGATCACTGAGCAGTGCAGTTCTCAGAACGTATCTCCACTGCTAAGTGATGCATGACCATACCTACACCCTTACCCCAACTGCAGTTCCTTAATTGAACAGCTACGAATATTTCCGGACAGTGAACACATTTTTCAGGAAGAAGCTGTTTCCTTTGCTCACTAGACATTTTATCTCTTACAGTTTCCAGGAAAGCTTTGTATTGACAAAGGGAACTTTCAACAGGAAATCAATGAATAAAACCAATAGGAGTACACAGGAATCAGAGACTCCATCTTGTTACTTGTTGTTGTTGTTGTTGTGTGCCACACTTGGCAATGCTCAAGGGTTACTCCTGTCTCTGAATTCAGGAATTACTCCTGAAAGTGCTTGGGGGACCATATGGAATGCCAGGGATTAAAACCAGGTCAACCTCATTCAAGGCAAACACCCTACCCACTGTACTATTGCTCCAGACCCTTGCTACTTCTTACGTCTTCTCACATTCCCCTTCTTTTTGCCTTTGAACAGAGTGGTTTTCCTGCACTGAATATTTAAACTCAAGCCAGGAGTCAGTCATGTACAAATGGGAGAGAACAAATAGCAAGTCTTTGAGAGGTTCTCTGAAGACTGTCACATGGGTTCCCAGGAGCAGAAAATATTTATTTCAGAGCTTCAGACAGAAGCAAACCACGATCACCAACCACAGAGGCCAGCCAGTCAGTCGTGTAACTGGACCTGTCTTGGGTCCAGTTAAGGGACTTGCCTTACATGCTACTGCTTAATTCCCAGCACTGCATATGGTCTTACTGGCATAGCCAGGGGCGCTTCTGATTAAAGAGCCAGGAATAGCCCCCGAGCATCTCAGAATGTGCTCCTGGCCCCAGAAATAAAGCCTAAACCTTATGCCAACTCATCTTTTGAGTAATCCAACTTGTCCACAGTTGTTACAAGCCCCTGGGTTTATAACAACACTTCAATCAGTACTTGGCAGGGTTGGTAATATATTTAGCTGTAGTGTGACTTGTTGGTCGTCTGATATCCCATCCTTAGTGGGATCAGACTGCAGCACAGCAGATCAGGGAACTAAGGAAATCTGATAAAAGGCCAGTTCTCCCCATTCTATCTGCCATTATTTCTCTATATCTTCTACCGGCTCCCCTTTCTCTGCCCACCCTTGGAGTCGTTCACCAGGCCGTTGTCCTTAGACCTCTTCCCTTCTGCTATTCTTATTCTCCAGTGCTTTTTCTTTCACTCTTCAGCTTTCTATACCAAAGACACACCAATACTCTCCAAATTCATATTACTGTTACCCAAACTTCTCTTAGAATCTTCTATCCATTTTTCTTTCAAACACCTTTATTTGGGTCATACAGTGTTAGCCAGGCCCAAACTGATCTCACCATGTGCTCAAACCTGTTTTTTTTCTAAGACACCTTTACTTTAATGAAGGCTACCACAACACATATATAGTCCATTCAGTCTTCCAAAAGATATCACTGAGTTAAGTGCTGTTCTAGGGATGTATAGAGAATACTAATACATCTGGGGATGTATTAGTAAGAATAACCCTTACTTGCTTTCTGACACATCAGTCACATGAAGTCTACAACATGAAAGAGAGTCCTCGGGCCGGGGCGATAGCCCAGCGGGTAGGGCGTTTGCCTTGCCGCGGCCGGCCTATGCCGGCCCGGGTTCGATCCCCGGCATCCCATATGGTCCCCGAGCACCGCCAGGAGTGATTCCTGAGTGCAGAGCCAGGAGAAACCCCTGAGCATTGCTGGGTGTGACCCAAAAAGCAAAAAAAAAGAAAGAGAGTCCTCAACAGAATTCACTCACACCCCAATTTTAGACTCACAGACTCCAGCATTCTGAGGAAACAAACTTCCATTGTTCGGGCCACCAGTCTATAGTAATCCTGAATTGACTCAGGAAGGGAAAATCTTGCTAAAGAGTGTTACAGAGTGGCTGGTTAGCCCTGTGGAATGTGTGGGTGTGTTGATGTATGTAAACTTTTTGCTTTTTTTTCCTCTTTCAATCATGTAATATCAAGAAAGGGTTGCTTTCCTGACACTTGCCTAGTCTTTCAAACATTTTAAGTTCCCCATCTCCTGAACATTTGACTGTTATGTTACAGCAAGGTAATTCCTTTTATTTTATTATTATTTTTATTATATCACCATGAGATATATAATTACAAAGCTGTTCATGATTTGGATTCGATCATACAGTGTTCCAGCACCCATCCCCTCTACCAATGCACCTTCCCAACACCATTGTCCCTGGTTTTCCTCCCCACTCCCCAGCCTGACTCTAGGGCAATCACTTTTGTTCTCTCTCTCTCTCTCTCTCTCTCTCTCTCTCTCTCTCTCTCTCTCTCTCTCTCCTTCTCTCTTCTTTTGAGCATTGTGGCTTGCGTGCATTTAGGGGGTTATCATGTATATCCCTTTACCTACGTTAAATACTCAGTTCTAATCTGGCGTTACCATTTCCAACGTTAGCACACTGGTTCCTTATCATACCTAGCTCTGACCCCAAACCCTTGTGGTAGATTTCAACCATTGACAAGTCCTCCTGGTTCCTCTTTCCAACAAGGTAATTCTGCTTGCCTTCAGAGCAGGCGAACGCACCTACAAATGAGTGCAGCCACCAGATGGCAGTATTGTATAATTTCTGGGGACCATGATGCACAGAGATTCTGAGCATAGATCTCTACGAGCACATGGTTTGTCGTCAATTAAGCGGGTGTCTGACTTCACTTTGTATTTCCACTAATATTCAAATAAGTGAGGAGTCTCTTTCCAAGGGTGATTTTTAAAAAAATATTTATTGGGGGATTTTGGGTGACTCCAGGCATTCCTTATGGCATGCTCAGGGATCACTCCTGGCAGTGCTGAGGGGACCATCAGGAGTGGGGGATCAAACCAGGGCCGGCGATGAGCAAGGCAAGAACCTTTAGCTCTGTACTATCTCCCCAGTACCTTAGGGTGTTCTATGATTCTAAGATGGAGAAATGGAAAGGGTTAGAAAAATCTAAGCTTAAGTACAGAAGGAAAACAAGGTCATTTACCGCATCTGGGAAGTTAATTAAAATGCCTGGATCTCAAAGGCTCTATCTAAAAATTTAAAGCAACAATTTAATTTTCCTCATAAAATCTTTTTCATGAAATAAGATAATAATAGTAAGAATAATTCTGTATAACATATTTTATAAATATAGGAAGAATCATTACCTTAGCATGGGAAAAGCCATCAGAGTCATCTGAAATCAATCATAACTAAAAACTCAGCATCTGGGGGCAGAGAGACAATACAATGGGTAGGGCATTTTCTGGCATGTGGCCAAACTGGGTTTGATCCCCAGCATCTCATATGGTCCCATGAGCACCACCAGATGTCATTCCTGAGTGCAGGAATAAGCTCTGAGTACTGCCAGGTATGGCCCTAAAACCAATAAATAAATAATAAAACACAGCATCTCAAGTTGATTAGAAGAAATGCTCTGAGACCTTCAGAGTAAAGCAGAACGTTTAGTTTGTTTTCTGGATTCATTTAAAAGCCTGTGCTGTTCATCTTGTCAAAAAAGAACCATCAATATCCTTAGGTCAGTTTGAGAGTGGAAAATTGTTACATTTCTCTTTTAGACAATAACTGTGGAGCTCACATTTCAGCTAACAGACTTGACTTCCTCCACGAGGAACGTTAGAAAAGTCACCTCAAGCTTAATTTGTCTAATAATAGCAGCAGTAGGTATTTTTTATATAAGGTTTATGGCTTAAACAATGTGCCTTTCCATATTCTATTTCAACTAGGGTGGACACAGCAGCAGTCAGTGATACAGTGTGGGATAAGAAAACAGCAGGCTGAAAAGATCAATAGAATTTTTAATTCTCAGACACCAAAGAAAATATGGAAAATATATGGTCCCTGAGCACTGCTGAGAATGACACTCCCCTTCCCCCAATCACCAGTCACTACTCTAGGAATAGCCTCCCAAGCTCCACTGGGTTTGACAAAACCCAGTGTATATGTATGTATATATGTATATATATAACATAATGTTATATATGTATATATGCATATATTACATAATAAATATAATAAATATATAATATTTAAGACAAGTGTGTATGTGTAAGTTTCATAAAGGTTAGATGGGATTGAGCTGAGTTAAAGGAATCTATCATTTGTTTGTTTTTGAGCCATACCTGGTGATTCTCAGGGATTATTCCTGGCTCTGTGCTCAGGAATTACTCCTGGAGGTGCTAGGGGACTATATGGGATATTGGGGATTGAGACCCAGGTTGGCCACATGTAAGGCAAGCGCCCTACCTACTCTACTGGGCTTCAGCCTGGGACTTCTATCATTTGTCTAGCCTAGAGAATTCAGATAAGAAAGCCTTAGAAGGGCTGGGGTGATAGTACAGCAGGTAGGGCGTTTGCCTTGCATTGGCCAACCCAGGTTCGATCCCCAGCATCCCATACGGTCCCCTGAGCATTGCCAGGAGTAATTCCTGAGTGCAGAGCTGGGAATAACCCCTGAGTGCCTGCCGGGTGTGACCAAAAAAAAAGAAAGTCTTAGAAGTTCAGATCATGTTCAGAATTGGACAGGCCTAGTGGGTAGTTAAAATTTAAGGGGGCGGAGCAATAGCCTAGCGGGTAGGGCGTTTGCCTTGCACGGCCGGCCTATGCCGGCCTGGGTTCGATTCCCGGCATCCCATATGGTCCCCCGAGCACCGCCAGGAGTAATTCCTGAGTGCAGAGCCAGGACTAACCCCTGAGCATTGCCGGGTGTGACCCAAAAAGCAAAATAAATAAATAAATAAATAAATAAATAAATAAAATTTAAGGGGTAGGGGCTGGAGCAATAGCCCAGCGGGTAGGGCGTTTGCCTTGCTTGCGCCGGCCTGTGCTGGCCCGGGTTCAATCCCGGCATCCCATATGGTCCCCCGAGCACCGCCAGGAGTGATTCTTGAGTGCAGAGCCAGGAGTAACCCCTGAGCATCGCGGGTGTGAACCAAAAAGCAAAAAAAAAAAAAATTTAAGTGGGTCATGGTAGAGCACCTGCCATGCATGTGTGAGGCTCTGGATTTGAACCCTTACACTGAAAAAAAAAGTTAGCCTACCTTAAAATCTGAAAGAGGTAGACACGGAAGAAACGGACACTTGCCAGTGGAAAGCAAGCAGCTTTGCTAGGAAGGCTGACTGGTGGGGACTGGAAAATGGAGGTAAATGACTGAGATCACATAGCCAGGGCCCAGGAATGAGCAAAAGAACTGGAACTACTGGACTTGAGACTCAGACATAGAGAACACTGCCAGCATGGGAGTTTGGTGAGAATAGGGATGAAGAAGCTTGCCTTGCAGGTAGCCAACCTCTGCCCTGTTCTAGAAGCTCAAACTCTAGCACTTTTCGTGAGTTGTTGTTTGGGGGCCATACCCAGCAGTCATCAGGAGGCCAGGTGTTATGCTAGGAGCATATGGGAAGATTTGTAAGACCTGGAGAGGTCATAGAATTTTAAAAGTCCTTTCCATGTTCTTTGCCTGACTCATCTCTTTCATCAGATCCTTTTTTTCCCAATCCTTTTATCATAAACTAGTAGTAATTTTGCTTTTGTAAAAAACCATAGGAATCTAGGGGCCAGGAGTGATAGCCCAGCAGTAGGGCATTTGCCTTGCACTGCGGCTGACTCGTGCCGGCCCGGGTTCGATCCCCGGCATCCTATATGGTCCCCCAAGCATCACCAGGAGTAATTACTGAGTGCAGAGCCAGGAGTAACCCCTGAGCGCCGCCGGTGTGACCCAAAAAAGAAAAAACCTATAGGAGTCTAGGCACAGCTGGCTTAGAATGCAGCCCTGAATTGCAGAACCTCTACCCTGAAGTATAAACTGAGTCCTGAGGGGCTGGGCTAACCTGTTGGAGGAGAAAGACTTCAATCAGTTGTAGGTCTACTGAGGTGAAGACTGCTAATGTGCTCCATCTCTAGACTGAAAGTAGGCCCAAGGGCTTGGCAGGACATGCCAATTATGAGGGAGAACAGGTCTATATCATCGAATCAGATCATGGGGCGTTCACTGCAGCTGGTTTTGTTGGGTAGGTTACCGTATGGCTAATCAAGGAGCAGCTTCCTCAGGAGCCAGAGGAACACAGTAACAGCAACCCTACCTACCTCCATTACTGGCCATGAAAGATAAGAGCTAGCATATCACAACCTACCTTTACATCCCCCTGCCCTTGTCATGTCTGGGTTGCAGAGCAACATTCAGTGGGGCACTGGGGATCATAGGATCGAGTCTGTGGGTTCGTGCAGGCAAGGAGACTCCAAATGCTGATTCACATCCTGTATAAAACCTATAGGGGCTACATAGCTGGACTTCCCCCTTGTGCATTAGGGGCCCTACCGTCTTTGGGAGGTGGCACACCCAGTGACGTTCAGGAGTTACTCCCGCCTCTGCTTGGGGTAATATAATATGGGATGCCAGAGATGGAACTGGGTGGGCTGCAGGCAAGGCAAGCACCCTACCTGCTGGACTAGCTCTCTGGTCCCTAGAGAGCTCTTTAAGCTCAGTGCCGCCCCTGACTGTCCCACTGCAGGACATCTCTACAGAGGCTTGGTCAGCATGAAACGTGCCAGCTATTTCGTTTGCTGTGATTAGTATCGGGCTTCCTGGCATTAGCACAGAGAGCTGAGAGTTAACAGGATGTGTTCTTAGCAGAGCTCTCCTTAGGAATGGCAACTCAAGCAGCTTCCAAATTTAGCGTCCCAGAGAAGAGTAGATTACACTAGTGAGTAATAATGAGTCACCAGGAGCACCGTTTTCGTGTCCTTGCTAATGAACAATACAAAGGGAGAGAACAAGGACGAAGGGGAAAAAGGCACACAGAAATCATAGAAGCTCCAAACATTCACAAAAAATTCTCCCAAATAAAAACAGCCCGTGCATAACAGGGTACTTCCCAGAATGAATGGCTGATTAATCGAGTGATTAAAATAGAAAATAAAAATACAATATGATCATTTAAATATTGCCGGTAAGACAGAAGGGACAGAAGAAGAAATGAGGGTGGGGCGAGGAGCACTGGGGAAACAGCATTACATCATTTTTTTATTTTGTGGTCCTTTTCTGGCCTTCGGAACTTTCTCGGAGAATATGAAACATCAATGATGTGAATTTCTGTCCTGTCAGGACATATCTTTGGCAGTTATTGAATGTTCGCTACAGACAAATGAATTAAAACTTCTGGCATTATTTATGCCCTAAGAGGAGCTAGAGTTATTGGAAACTATGATTATAAGAGGATGTGAAACAGCTTGATCTTCTTTGTTGAATCCCACTTCTTGCCAAGAAATAGACTGGGAGCCAGAGCAATAGTACAGTGGGTAGGGCATTTGCCTTGCATGTGGCCGACCTGGGTTTAACCCCCACATCCCATATGGTTCCCTAGTACCGACAGGAGTAATTCCTTAGGGCAAAGCCAGGAGTAACCCCTGAGTATTGCCGGGTATAGCCCAAAGACAAAAAAATTATACTGGGTTGAAAGTGACAATCATTTTGTGCTTTCCTTTTTAGAACATAAATAAGGATTTGTTGTTGTTCAGACTGAAAGGCATTTACAGAGGTCACTAAATGAGGAAGAGCAATATTGTAGTTTTCCAAGATTTCATTCTTGCCTCAATAAATTTTTTATAATATTTTTGGGGAGGGAGGGAGGAGGAACTCCCAAGCAGTGCTCAGGAGATCCAGGATCCCACCAGCAATTCTCAGTCAACAGGGCCTGTAGTTCAATGTAAGGGCCCAAGGATGCAATATGCCTCGGGTTCTGCAGAGTCAGAGACACTAGAGCCACCCTGACGATGCTGGGGACTTTTAGGGTTGCACTCTGCAATACTGGGGTTCCATGAGGTATCAGGGATCAACTGAGGTCGGGTGCATCCTAGGCATGGGCCCTAACCTCTCTACTAGCTCCCGGTCCCTTAAGCATTATTAAAAGACAGAACTTCCCAGGATCTTATAACTTGGCATTTCTTTTACCAAATTCTTTCCCAATTTCATTTTTGTTTGGGCCCACACCTATAGGTGTTCAGAGCTTACTCCTGGCTCTGCACTCAGGGATCACTCCTGGTGAGCTTGGGGACCATATGTAGTTTCAGAAATCAACGCAGATTGGCTGTGTGCAAGGCAAACACACTACCCACTGTACTATTACTTCAGTTCATTCTCTTCTCATCTCTTCTTAGTGCTATTTCACTGTCAGAATAGCTGATTTTCCTGACAATTAAGTCAGGAAAATGCAAGTTGAGCCAACCCAGCAGTGCTCTGGAGCAAACTCTGGCTGTGCTGGGGGGACTGGATAGATGTAGGTCTGGAAAGAACCAAGATCAGCTGCATGCAAGGCAAATGCCTTTCTTTCTGCTCTATCTCTTCAGCCCCATCTATTAAGTCTTAAGGAGCTCAGTGAGGATCGGCCCGTCAGAATTTTACATACTATCATCTTGTTTATGGATGGAAAAGAGCATGTTAATTTCTATTTCAAAGTATAGTGTCATCTGAAGTAAATAAATATTAATTACTTTTTTATATATTTTATTTTGGGCTTCCCAAGCAGTTCTCAGGGTGCTAGGAAACCACTCCGAAATACTTCAACCAAACAGGCCATACGGTTGAATGCTAGGGCCAAAGGATGCAGTGCTGTCCAGGGTCCGTGGTCTGGGGACATGGCCACCACCACAGTGCTCAGAGACCTCTGGGACAACATTCAGTGTCCTGGGATGCTCAGTCCCTGGGAGCCTGGTGGTTTTGGGGATTTAACCTCTGCACTGTCTCCTGATCCAGTAATATTGTTAAAACAAGAAGCTATGTTTCCTATTTTGTTCTGGGGCTACACCTAGCAGTGCTCTGGGTCAATTTTTGGCCCCGTGCTCAGGAGTGACCCCTGGCTGGGCTCAGGGGACAACATATGGTGCCAGAATTCAACCAGAGTCATGACCACCACCACCGTATGCAAAGCAAGCACCTCCTCCACCATCCCTTCAGTCCCAACCTAGAAAGTCAGAATCTGACTTCTCTGTTTAAAAAGATTAGGCTACTGGGACTGGAGCAACAACAGCACAGAGGGTAGAGCGCTTGCCCTGCAAGCCGCCAACCAGGGTTTGATCCATACGATCATCCGAGCAAAGTCAGGATTAATTCCAGAGTGCCAAGCTAGGAGTAACCCCCTGAGCATTGCCAGGTGTGACTTCCCCAAAAACATATTAAACCATTGAAGCTTAGAGAAAAAGCTTCAATAAGCTTTTTCAAAAAAAAATTCAAAAAGCTTGAATTTTCTGTTTTTATGACTACTTAGGTCAGTACACATTTCCTAATATCATTTAAGTAGCTCTTAAGTACCCAAAGATGGGAAAAGTTTGCTTTCTTCCCTCTCACCCCAAAGTACAACCCAAAGTGCTTAAGAGTAAATTTGCTATTCTCTAGAGTTAAATAACAAAAATCCAATTAAGTAAACTTTCTTTGGGGCCAGACTTCCATTTAACAGGTACAAAAGCTCTTCAAGAGTTTGCACAAAACACAAGTTTAAAAAAAACTTTATTTGCTTATTTACTGATTTATTTGTAGTGGCAGGGATCAAATGCAGCAACTCACACATACAAGCAGGGACTACAACCAAGCCACATGCCTGGCCCTGGAAAACAGAATGATGTTCATAGAAAGATGGTGGGGCAGTACTATCAGCAAAAGAAGACAAAGCTTACTTCAGGCAAAGACACACCACACATGGTCCCAGGGTGCAGAGTCAGGGGTAAACCCTGAACGTAGCTGGGTGTGACCCAAAAAAACAAAACAAAAGATCGGTTTAATGTACATTTTCTCTGTTGAGGATACTCTGCTTGATCCAATTGTGCATTTTAGAATCTGTGGAGTGGAGGGACTTGGGGGGGGCGCTTAGGGGAGTGTGCAGGTGGTGAACTAGTTAATCAGAATTTACTGTGTCAATTTCTTACTTCTAGGCAGCCCTTAGCTTTAACTCTGAAAAAAAAACTTTTATTTTTTGCTGTCTCATTTACTGGTGAATTCTTAAGTCAGCAAATAGCTCTATGACCATTTGTTGCAAAACTTAACAAATAAAGGTCAGAGAGATAGCTCAAAGAACAAGAGTGTCTGCTTTGAATGTGGGAGGTGCTAGTTTGCTCCCAATACTACACAGTCCCTGAGTATCAAACCAGGCTTGGATCCTTAGCACTACCAGGCAGGTAGCCCCTGAACTGTATCACTGTATCACTGTCTTCCCGTTCATCATCGATTTGCTCCAGGGGGCACCAGTAACATCTCCATATGACCTGTCTCATGCAAGTAGAGCCCAAGGGCACCTGCTTGCTCCAGGTACATAACGAGCCTCAAACCATTCCATCAGGTCATGGGAATGAGGTCTATAATTGTTACTGGTATTTGGCATATCAAATACGACACGGGTAGCTTGCCAGGCTCTGCCGTGAGTCCCTGAACAAAAAAAAATCAAAAAAATAAAGCCCCCTGAACAAACAAAAAATCAAGAAATAAAATTAAATATATGCATATACACATTTTACTGATTCATGCGCCTAGATACAACCATACACACATGCTATCTACATACATACATGAAGAAAACAATACAGAAAGTTTTGTTTGTTTTGGGAGGCCACACCCGGTGATGCCCAGGGTTACTCCTGCCTCTGCACTCAGGAATTATTCCTAGCAGGGCATGTTGGAACACCTAAGGATCAATCTTGAGTCAGCAGCTTGCAAGGCAACTACCTTACCCACTGTATTATTTCTCCAGCGACAAGATAGGAAGTTTTAATAGCAAAATGCTAATATTTCATGATTCTCTCTAGGACATTTTTGTTTTACTCTAATTGCTCTAAAATTTCAAACTAATACTTACTACTTTTAAAAGGCAAATAACATTAAACATGGGGACCTGGAGAACTCATGTCTTACAGCCCAGCTTCTTTTCATTTTCTCCCCTTGGTTTTTGGGCTTACTCCTGGCTCTGAGCTCAGGAATCACTTCTGGTGAAGCTTGGGGGGGATTATTTGGGGTGCCAGGATCAAACTGTGGCCAGTTGTGTACAAGACAAATGCCTTGAATTGTCTCTCCAACCTAGAGTCTAGCTGCTTTAACAGTGGGTTACCACTCACGGACTATGGGGGGTATGGGAGAGGGATTAAAACAATCTTAAAAAATTCATTTAAAAATAAATGTATGGGGAACTGGAGATATATCAGTGGGTACAGTGTTTGCCTTGAAGAATTTGATCCGCAGCATCCTATGTGGTGCCCCCAATCATCACCAGGAGTAATTCCTGAGTGCAGAGCTAGGAGTAACCTCTGAACATCACCAGGTTTGACCCCAAAACAATAAAAAAAAATTTATGATTAATAAGTGCTTGATTTGTATCTCTAAACCCAGGGTCATGTAAGCTTTTATCAGACAAAAATGATAGGGGCTGAAGTAATAACTAATACAGCAGTTGCCTTGCACATGGCCAACCCGTTTGATTCCCAGTACCCGCACGGTCCCCAGAGCATGCCAGAAATGATCCCTGTACAGAGCAAGAGGCAAGCCCTGAACACCGCTGGATGCAGTCCCTGGTTTTTTAAAAGGGGATATCACAAGGGCCCAGAGAGATAGCATAGCAGGCAGAGTGCTTGCCTTGCACACGGCTAACCAGGGTGGCCGTAAGATACATGTCAGTATCTTATGTGGTACTGAAACCTGCCAAGAATGATGCCTGAGTGCAGAGCCCTAAGCAATCAAGGTTCCAAGACAAGCAAACAAACAAAAGCAGTGCTGAACCCATTGTTTTTTTTCTGCACAAGCAAAAAAAAGCCCTGGCTCAGAGCTCCCGCCTGCAAGCACAAGGCGGTGACTTCACCACCTGTTCTGAGCAGCCTGTCCCTGTGGACCTCTGCCACACGTGCCTAGAATCTGGCTGTCAATGATCCCTGATGACCCAAGTACTTTGTGGCCACACCACAGCCAGATGTGGGTAAGAACTGCCAGTAAAAAGGGTGCAATGCTCTGCAAAGAGTGCAATTAAAAAATGGGCGAGGGCCGGAGCGATAGCCCAGAGGTTTGCCTTGCACGCGGCCAGCCTGTGCCGGCCAGGGTTCGATCCCGGCATCCCATATGGTCCCTGAGCACCGCCAGGAGTAATTCCTGAGTGCAGAGCCAGAAGTAACCCCTGAGCATTGCCGGGTGTGACCCAAAAAGCAAAAAAAAAGGGCGAGCACCCCAGACAGGAAGTGCACACCCTGGTGAGCTCATGGCAAGCCCTGGCAAGCATGATGGCAACATCAGCAAGCTCCACAAATAAGGGCTCTCAGAGAGCACTACAACCAAGGGTGTAAGGATATGAGCACCACTGTCAGGGTGTGTGTAAGACCCTAATCACCACAACGGAAACAATAATGACAAATGGAAGGGAAGGGAGGGTAAGGAAAAAATAGTTTTAACAAAGACCCGTTAACATTTTGTGTTACAAGTTATTACAAGATCATTGTAGTTTATATAAATTTTAGAATCCTGCTGTCAAATGGATCAAAAAATGAAATTATTGCAGCAGAGACTCAGATGGGGGTGGGCTGAGGGGGAGAGCTGCCAGCCGGCTCTCTCCTAGCTCAGCTGACCGTGAGGCCCCCAGAAGACAAGATGGGTTTTGGGAGTGGGCTCATCCCCTCTACGGGCCTCAGAAGCAGCCGGATGAGACTCGCTCACCACAATAGCCACCATTTTCGCAGTCCAAACACCACTGCTTATCAAAACTCAGAAAATGAAACTCAGAAAATGAAAAGAAGCTGGGCTGTAAGACATGAGTTCTACAGGTCCCCATGTTTAATGTTATTTGCCTTTTAAAAGTAGTAAGTATTAGTTTTAAATTTTAGAGCAATTAGAGTAAAAACAAAAATGTCCTAGAGAGAATCATGAAATATGTCTCTCTTGGGCAGCAAGAGAGACATTGATCAAGACCCAGCTTAGTAGAGCAACCGAGTTCAAGCCCAGAAGGTGGAAGTCACCAGGAATTCGAGAGATGGAGCTGGGGCCCCCTTCCTCTCTCGGACTGAGTCTGGAGGCCTGGTGGCCCCACCCACGATCTGCCTCAGGGCAATCAGCCATCAAGCAGCCCTGCACAGGGGGAGTTGCCAGCCAGCATCAAACTAGTGGAACCAATCATGTTCTAGAATATATTACAATCCACAATGTAAGAAAGGGAAGCAAAGGAGAGAGAGAGAGAGAGAGAGAGAGAGAGAGAGAGAGAGAAGAGAGAGAGAGAGAGAGAGAGAACCTGCCATGGAGGCAGGCTGGGGGAGGGGGAGGGAAGTGGGGACATTGGTGGTGGGTAATGGGCACAGGTGGAGGGATGGGTGTTGGAACACTGTAGAACCAGAACTCAAACATGAACATCTTGTCACTGTGTATCTAACGGTGGTATAACAAAAAAATGAAATTATTAACAATGAATTCATTGTCACTGTTTCTGCTTTTTTATTTTGTGGCCATACCCAGTGGTGCACAGCTCTACACCTAAGGTTCACTTCTGCAGGGTTCAGGGGACCATATGTGGTCTGGGGATCTAACCTGAGTTGGCTGCATGAAAAAGCATGCACCTTACCCACTATGCTATCTCTCGGGATCCCTGAAATAAATTTACAATTAATGGCTCCATAAAACTGTTGGGAGAGGTCAGGGAGATAGCTTGATAGGGACACATGTCGTGCATCTGCAAAGGTCAGAGTTAGATACCTGGCACCACACACTGCATTCCCGATGGCTCCATCAGACACAATCAGGTGTGACCCTGGGGACCTCTACAGCACTGTGCTGGGGCAGTGTCGAACCACTGTGTGAGAGCATTGACCCAGCAGGCAGAGTATCTTCAGGAATGCCTCCCTGAGCCCTTCCTGGGAGCACTCTTCCCCCACCCCCAATTAAAAGATGCTGGTAAAATGTCTCAAATTTTGTTGTTGTTTTGCAGGATCATACCTTATAATGCTCAGGGGTACTCCTGGCTCTGTACTCAGGCATCACTCCCCACGGGCTCAGGGCACTATATGAGGTGCCATGTCAGCTGCATGCAAGGCAAGCACCCGACACTTTGGCCTACTCCTCCAGCCCCAAATGATTTTGAAACGGGTTCA
>JAJIBD010020576.1:0-12637 GCA_021461705.1 Cryptotis parvus | reverse complement strand
AAAAAAAAAAGAAATAATGTTTGGGGGGTTGTTGTAGAGCTCAGGATGCAGAGAAAGCAAGAGGAAGTGTTAAGGGTGGTCCCTGCACAGGAGAATAAGGTGGGCTCCTTGTGTGGGGCTGGTGTTGGCTGGAAGCACAGGCCCAATAGGCAGGTGAAGAGGCGAGGTGGGGGCAGGGGAAATCAGTGTCTCAGGCTTCAGACCACATCTTTTAATGGCCCTTTCAAATTCATCAGAAACCTCTTCGTTTTTGATAAATATTTGTGTGGCGCTGGAGATAGTACAGCCAGTAAAGCACTTACTTGCCTTGTACATGGCTGACCTGCTTTGATCCCTAGCACTTCCATATGCACACCCCCCCCCCCGTCAGCAGAGCCAGGAGTAAGCCTTGAGCACCACCCAAAAATGATACAAAAAAGTCCAAATCAAAGCAAATAGAACATTTATTTTCTCCCTCCCCTGTCCTCTGGGGTCAGTGCGGGGTCAAGGGCCACATAGGATGCTTCTGGTACTTGCTGTGGCAGTGCATTTTTTGAGGGGTGAGAGGGGGCACATACCAAGGCATGCTTCGGGCTATTCCTGACTCTGCTCAGGACATGTACTGGTTGTGCTCAGGGGGCTGTATGTGATGCTGGGGTTTGAACTGGGGTGGGCAGATGCAAGGCAAGCTCTTAACCCCAGTACTATCTCACCAGCCCAGAGGGGAGCGCACTTTGACTGCCGTGCTTACCGTTACACTAAGGGTAGCCCCAGCTTAGAGACTGTAGATGGAGGGGCATTGTAAGTGTTCACCTTGCCCAGGGTTGGACTCCCAGCAACAGTGCTCAGATGATGTCTTAGATCTTTTAGCTGTGGTGCTCAAGGGAAATTGCATACTTGCTAAAGATTGCATGAACAGACATGTTTCTGGTTCTCCCTGCACCAGGCTGAACACAAGGGGCAACCAGAGGGGAGACAGGTTTGGTGAAGGCCTATCTCAAGAACCCAACAGCCTCAATATTCCCACTCCCCCACAATCGCCAACATGCTTCAGACCAGAATCCACTGCTTGGACGAGGCCCCACCCATGAGTGAATCCATTGAAAACTCCAGGTTTTCGGGTTTCTGACTGAACTCCAGGCTTCCCCTAAGCTGGGGATGGAACGCTTCCCCCCCATCTCCATGTACCCCAGAAGGTCCGGTGGTTGCACCTGTTAACTGCCTCTGGCACCAAAGTAATCTCATCAGCGGCCGTGATCCAGAGAGTCCTCTATAAATCTCCAAAGAGATCATGGTTGAATAACTCCATTACAATCTCTGTAATTCCTGTCGATATGTCAAGCTGAAGAATACTGTTAAACTGATATTGCATTACATTTTATAGATGTAAGTATAGAGCACCCAATAACAAAATGTGTAGCCACAATGCCTAAACTGGAACAACATATCATAGCAGTAATTTCTTATTCAAAGGGCTCAGTGACCCTATTGTTCCATTGAGAGATTGAATAATCCTTATTAGCCTTCTTCTAAGAAAATATTTCTCTACCATATATCAGCAGACTACGAATAACAAACAATGCAAAATTAATTACTGAGTATCTGATTAGGACAGCCTTAAGTAGAGGTAGGGAAATTTTGAAATAGTTTTTTGTCTATAGTTGCAATTGTGGTGGATTTGGGATGGATTATTGAGCATTTATAAGAGATTAATTTGAATAATTTTGCCAAAAAATAGAGTAGAAGTTCACTCTGATTAATAAATTTGTAAGTGAAACAGCAACACAGATTGCCCACCTCGCATGTAACAACCCAGGGGAAAAGATCATAACTTTTCGCAATACCATTTTGAGATATACTTTCTAATAAGCAATATAATTAGTGGCTGCTAAGGGAGCAGGCATGGGAACAGTGGTGGGTGGGAAACAAGGGGTTTTGGTGGTGGTAAGGGCACATTGGTGGTGGGACTGGTGTTGGGAAATCAAATGACTGAAACAACTGTACTGTGAACAAGTGTGTAAATCATGATGTTTAAATAAATTTTTTTTAAAAAATTTCATGAACACTCAGGGGGTTCCAGACAGCAGGGAGCAGTAAAGGAATACAGTTAATGCATATGGGTGGCACTTGGGATCAAACTCATGATCTCATATTTACAATGCAGAGGCTTTTAGCTATATCCTGAGCTACCCCTCGAGCAGTGCCTTATGTCCATAACACCCAGAATTAGTATCCGCCCCAATCATCTTGTACACATAAATAACTTTCAATTGACTAAATGTTTAGCAAACACACTATGTTTGATACAACAGATATAAACAGGGCAAACTGCTCCTTTTCCTATAGAAGTGATATTGTGGGTGAAACAGGTAAACAAATACCCAGTTGTGGTGTGATGGTGTAACCAAAGGTACATGACGTGCTTTCAGAACTAATATTGACAATAACACTAACAGAATTTCATCATATCAAGCATGCAGTCGGTAATTTCCTCCAGCTTAATATTCTGGACAACAGCTTTTAAAATTCTTTGCTGTAACATCATAAGAATATGAAAATCCCATACGTTATCTTGGAATCACTTACCCCAAGTCTGGGTATTCAGTCTCTCCTTATTTCAGCACTGCCCCTGGGTTTGCCCATGTCCTTTAGGACAGCCTTCTTTAACCTTTTCATACTTGCAGACCAGCCCAGACCAGTTGTATCACCAAGGCGATACAACCATTGGTTTTCAATCTTCCTGGCCCGGTAGACCAGTACTGGTCTATAGACCAGTAGTTAAAGACCACTACTTTAGGTCATAAATTTCCTTTACTCTTTTTGAGGGGGTGGGAGGCCACACACCTGGTGGTATTCAGGGCCAATTCCTGGTTCGGTGCTCAGGAATAATCCCTGTCAGTTCTCAGAGGGGTTACACGGGTGCTGAGGATTGAGCCCTTCGGCTGTGGGCAGGACCAATGCCTTACCAGCCTGTCATCTCTCTGGTCCCACCCTTTCCTTTGCTCTCACCTTCCCATTCTCTCCTTAACATTTTCTTTAGAGAATCACCCAGAGTCAGTATCCTCTTTCAACAAATGATTTTACTAAATAATTGGGGCCGGAGAGATAGTACAGTGGGTAGGGCACGTGCCTTATATGTGGTCAACCAGGCAGGACTGGATCCCCCAACACCCTATATGGCCCTCCAAGATCCACCAGGAGTGATCTCTGAGCATAGAGCCAGGAGTAAGCTCTGAGGACCTTACCACTAGGTATGGCTCAAAAATTTAAAAAAAGAGTAATAATTATATTACTTTTTAATTAATTTTATTATTTATTTATGTATTTATTTATTTATTTTTGCTCTTTGGATCACATCCAGTGATGCTCAGGGGTTCTGTACTCAAGAATTACTGGCTTTGCACTCAAGAATTACTCCTGGGATGCCAGGGATCTAACCCAGGATGGTCAGTCCTATGCAAAGCAAATGCCCTACCCACTGTGCTATCGCTCAGCCCCTCACACTTCTTAAAAAGTGTGAAAATCCGAGCCACCTGCCCCTCGAGGTGTTGCAGGTGTGGCTGTGGTGCCCAGGTACATTGGCAGGTGGCAGACAGGAGATAGGCTTATCTATACCCCCAGGGCTCTGCCCTGTGGGCCCTGGATGGTGGGTGGTCTGACATAGGAAGAACAGTGCGCAGCCGCACAAGAGGCTTAGATTACGAAGTAGGCTAGGACCAGGTCCTTCCCAGGATCTTTCACATCTGTACAACATAATGATCATTGTAGTTGTAACAAACTGGGGAGGTTGATGGGGAATGAGGAACTATAATGTCACACTAGAAATCACTACTGAATATATACACATAGATAATTGCATCATAAACCGTAAGGCAAGTCACAAGGTGTAGGAGAAGAGAGAGAAATACAGAGACAGAAATAGAGATAGAGAGAAAGATGAGAGACTCGGACACATGGGGAGAACAGCTATCCGGCTCTCCCCTAGCTCAACTGACCATGAGGCTCCCAGGAGGCAAGATGGATTTTGGGAGTGGGTCCATCACTTCTGTAGGGCCTTGGAAGTAGCCGGATGAGACTCTCTCACCATAATAGCCACCATTATCACGGTCCGGACCCCACAACTCATCAGAACCCACACAAGAGAGACGCTGATCTCAAGACCACCACAGAGCAGCTGAGTTTGAGCCCAGGTAGGGTGGCTCTCGGAGGTGGAAGTCACCAGGCGTTCCTGGAGATGGAACTGGGGTACCCCTTCCCCTCTCTGACCCATCCAGAGGCCTGGTGGCCCTGCCCACAAACTGCCTCGGGGCTCTCGGCCATGATGCATGAGGGAGAGCTGCCATCTGGCTCTCCCCTAGCTCAGCTGACCATGAGGCTCCCAGGAGACGGGGAGTGGGCCCATCACCTATGTAGGTCCTCAGAAGCAGCAGGATGAGACTGGCTCACCATAATAGCAGCCATTTTTGTGGTCTGGACCTGGTACATCAAACTAGTGGAACCAATCATGTTCTAGAATATATTACAATCTACAATGTGTAAGAAAGGGAGAAGGAGAGAGAGAGAGAGACAGAGAGACAGAGAGAGAGAGACAGACAGAGAGAGAGAGAGAGAGAGAGAGAGAGAGAGAGAAAGGAGATAAAGAACCTGCCAGGGAGGCAGGCTGGGGTAAAGGGAGGGAGGAGGGGACATTGGTGATGGGAGATGGGCAGGGGTGGAGGGATGGGTGTTGGAACACTGTAGAACCAAAATTCAAACATGAACATCTTGTAATTGTATATCTAACAGTGGTATAATAAAATATTTAAAAAATGTGAAAATCCTCATTTATTGTATCAATAAATAAGTAAATACCGTTTCTCAGCTAACTTAAGATCGGGTATAGGAAAAATGTTGCAAAGTTGTCAATACCTTAGATTTCTATACTAAAAATTATAACGTTTCTTTAACAGATAACAAAGCAAACATTCTTCTGTATCAGAAAGTTCTTGACTCTTAGGTTTAAGTTGTGTTTTGCTTTTTAGGGGGGGGGTGGTGGATTGGGTGATTGGGCCACACCTGGCGGTGCTCAGGGGTTACTCCTGACTTGTGCTCAGGAGTCACTCCTGTACAGAGAGACCTTGCAGTGCTGGAGACAAAACTGGAGCTGCCGGCACACCAGGCAAGCACCTTCGCCCCATACTATCTCTGCAGCCTCAAGAGTCCAAGTTATTTTTTTCTTTTTGGGACACCTAGCAATGCTCTGGGGTTACTCCTGGCTCTGCACTCAGGAATTACTCCTGGCAGTGCTCGGGGGACCATATGGGATGCTGGGGATCAAACCGGGTCTGCTGCGTGCAAGGCAAACACCCTACCCGCTAGACTATTATTCCAGCCCCGAGTCCAAGTTTTAAAAAGTCTGCCATGTAATATATTTTTCTTAAATGGAAGTCATGAATAATTATTTAAATAGGTTAAATGCTTAAATATTTGGCCAGCTTGCGTTTGATCAGAGCTCTCTCTGTACTTTTTCACATGTTCAGAGGACAAAATTTTCAGGTCTGCTCTCTTAGGAGCTATTATTATTCTATGAATTATTCACTATGTGGTTCTTATCTAATTAAAAAAAATTGAAAAGTGAGATTGACATGTAGGACCCAGCTGCAAAAATTCAAACTCTGCTCCACACAGCTGCACTCTGCTCCCTTAATTCATGCCCCAGCTTTTCGGGTCTAACTGACCTTAAAGAAAAAGCACGGCAGATGTGCACGATGGCTCCTGACATCTCTGGGGGTACAGATGGCCTTCGGTTGATTGACAGCATGAGCAGCACTGTGGCAAGGGTCAGCTCCTATGGGGGCTTCCCTCCGGCCTTCCTTGTCCTGCAAATGGAATTGCCAGGCAAGAATGAAACACGGGTCTGGCTATTCAGAAAGATGCTCTTTGAATATTCATTGTATTGAAAAGAGCCTCAGCCTACATCCTGGAGACTACATCCTGGGAAAAACTCTCTTGAAAAGTGGGTTCACAAAGGTGTGGGGGTGGAGGGTAGGTAAGATAGAGAAGGGACCAGTTTGACAATATAGTTGGGAATAATAATGCTAGTCTAGAACTGAGAGTGGAAACTAGGTAAAGGTTACACATGATAACCCTTTAATGTCTTGTTTTACAAAACACAATGCACAAAAGGAGAGGGAATGTGAGTGAGACAGAAGAAAATTGCCGACCATAGAGTTAGGTTGTGGGAGGGAAACAGGACACATTGATGTTGGGAAATGTGCACTAGTGGAAGGATGGGTGTCAGAACACTGTAGATTGAAATCCAATTGTGAATGGCTTTGTAGTGGTCTGTTGCATGTTGATTCAATTAAAACATAATAATAATAAGCCCCAGGAAAAAAATAAATAGCACAATGTTGTTTTTTTCCTTTTTTGGGTCACACCCAGTGATCCTCAAGGGTTACTCCTGGCTCTGCACTCAGCAAAAAAAAAAAAAAAAGGAGTTACTCCTGACAGTGCTCAAAGGATCATATAGGATGCCGGGGGATCAAACCCAGGTCAGCCACATGCAAGGCAAATCCCCTTTGAGCTGTAGCACAATATTTGAAAAAGAAAAGATAGTGGGTTCTGTGAGCTAGGACAAGCGACATGCTTATTATTCCAGAGACTTGAGCGGATGTCAAAGGAAAAAACAAAGAAATGGCATCACTGAGAGCTAGAGTCCATTAAACTGTGTTTGTCAGAGTATTTCATTTTTTTTAAATATACATTGCCTTTTTTTCCGGAAGAGATTCAGACCCATCCACTCCAGACCCACAGCTGCGCTGCTCGGCTGGCCCCACGTGGAAGCAATCCAAGGAGCTGACCTCCCGGTAAGGGGCTCAGCCAGCCCCTGGCCGAGTCCAACATTGCTCCAAGGGTTCACTCACACGTGCGGAAGAGGGACCATGCTGGCCAGACTCGGAGTGAAAATTTGAGCCCAGCCCTTTCCTCCACCTCCATGCCAGCTTCCCCGGAAGAGAGACCCACCCATGCTAGACCCACAGCTCCTTTGGCGGGCAGGTGCAACAGCAGCCGTGATATTCTTAGATAATACTGATTTTAGGATCAGGTCCTTCCCAGGATCTTTCACATTCATACACTGTATACAGTTCTAGACAGGTTCTAACTGATACCCATCATCCCAGTAAGCCTAGCAAGAAGCCAGAGCAAATAACACATCATACGGTCAGTCATTCTCAACATTCAGACTCCATAGTTTCTCAGAGCTCCATCCAAGAGAAAACCTGATCTTTCCCCCTATTAGTTTCATCAATAAATACTCGAGTTGAGAGCCTTCTACTGATAGTATACCACCTACACGGCAGAGCCTGGCAAGCTACCCATGTTTTATTTGTTATGCCAAAAACTAGTAACAATTATGGACCTCAGTTCCTTGACCTGAAGAATGGTTTGAGGCTCTTCCTGTCCCTGAGCAAGCCAATGCCCTTTGGTTATACTTGCTTGCAACAGGACGTATGGAAATGTTAATGGTGCCCTCTCGAACAATCCGATGAACAACGGGAAGACAGTGATACAGTGATACATTGCCATTAAAAATAAACTTTGATCCCCATCCATTTTGTCCAGCCTCGTGGCCCCCCCAGGGCTTGCCCTGGGAGCCACCAGCCATAGCATGAAGAGCCTCACAAGTGGCTGGGGAAGCTGGAACTCGGCTCACCCCGGCCCAGCTGACTATGGGGCCCCAGGGGAGGATAGATGGGTTTTGGGAGTGGGCCCATCACCTCTGGGGGTCCCGGAAGCAGCCGGATGAGACTCGCCCACCACACTAGCCACCACCCTCGCTGTCCGGACTCTGGGAAACTGCCTCATGACCAGATTAACAGAGCAAAACCAGTTCGAGCCCAGGTAGGAGGCTCCCAGAAGCGGAATCACTGGGAATTCGTCCAGATGGAGTCAGGGGCGGCCATTCCCCCTCCATTTTGTCGAGCCTGGTGACCGCCCAGGAGCTGCCCTGGGGCCACCAGCCATAGCATGAAGAGCCTCACAAGTGGCTGGGGAGGCTGGAACTTCGGCTCGCCCTGGGCCCAGCTGACTGGGGCCCCGGGAGGACAGATGGGTTTTTGGGAGTGGGCCACATCGCCTCTGGGGGTCCCGGAAGCAGCCGAGATGAGACTCGCCCACCACACTAGCCACCATTTTCGCTGTCTGGATGCTGGGAAACTGCCTCATGACCAGATTAACAGAGCAAAACCAGTTCGGGCCCATGTTGTGCGGCCGCAGCGGCCGCGGGCCCATTAAAATAGTAGAAACAGTAATGTATTTTTAATACACTGCATTCCACGATATGCAGGAAGGTTTGGAGGGGAGGGAGATAAAGGAGAGAAATGACATACAGAACCCACCAGGTAGTTGAGGTGTGGTGGGGGGGGGAGGTGGGGACATTGGTGATGGGAGATGGGTTTGGGTGGAGGGATGGGTGTTGGAACACTGTAGAACCAAAACTCTACATGAGCATCTTTCAATTGTATGTCTAAAATGGTGTAATAAAATTTGGGGGGAATAATAAAATAATTAAATTTTTTTTTTATTCTTTATTATACCACCGTGAGACATACAATTACAAAGGGTGCAGTTGGTTCTTGGCAATACAGTATTCCAGCACCCATCCCTCCACCAGTGCCCCATTTCCACCACCAATGTACCCCCCCCCCCCCTCCCACTCACCCCCAGGCTGCCTTAATAGCAGGTAGCCCCTGCTTCCTCTCTTTCTCTCTATCTCTGCATCTCTCTCCCTCTTCTTTTACATTGTGGCTAGCCCTGCAGATATTTATTTATTTATTTATTTATTCCACCTTTTCTCCTTTTTTTTTAATTGAAGGATGCTCATGTGGAGTCCTGGCTCCCACAGGGGTTCCAAGATGCACCCTCCACCCGAACCCATCTCCCATCACCAGCGTCCTGTCTCCCTCCCCCTCCCGGATCCCAACCACCCGGCGGGCTCTATATGTCATCTCCTTCCTCTGTATATCTCCCTCTCAGCAAACCCTCCTGCTGTTAGCAGAATGCAGTATACCAAAAAAACATCATTGTTTCACCACCCTAGTGGCCCAGCGGCGGCATAGCGGCCGCGCAACCTGGGCTCAAACCGGCTTTGCTGGTCCTCTGGTCGGTGGGACATTTTTCCCAGCGTCTGGACAATGAAAATGGTGGCTAGTGTGGTGGGCGGAGTCCCATCCGGCTGCTTCCGGGGGGGACCCCCGGGGGCGACGAGGCCCCAATCCCAAAGCCCATCTGCCCTCCTCGGGGTTCCATAGTCAGCTGAGGCCCGGCGCGAGCCGGCTCCCGCCTCCCGAGCCGTCTGCAAGACTCTGGATGCCCGGGCCCGTCAGCGGCTTCCTGGGGGGGGGAAGCCGGGGCTCATCACGATGGAGGGGAAGGGGGTGACCCCCACCTCCGTCTGACGACTTCCCAGTGCTTCCGCCTCTTGGGCCGCCTACCTGGGGCTCGAGCCGGCTTTGCTGGTCCTCTGGTGCGTGGGACATTTTCCCAGCGTCTGGACAACGAAAATGGTGGCTAGTGTGGTGGGCGAAGTCCCATCCGGCTGCTTCGGGGACCCCGGGGCGGCGGGGCCCCCTCCCCAAAGCCCATCTGCCCTCCTCGGGGTTCCATAGTCAGCTGAGGCCCGGCGCAAGCCAGGCTCCCCGCCTCCCGAGGCCGTCTGCAAGACTCTGGATGCCGGGCCCCAATTAAATTTTTTTAAAAAGTAAAAAAAAATAAACTTTGAAAGAAAAAAAAAAGTTGGGAGTCCAGAGATAACTGGGAAGGGGCAAGTTGCTTGCCTTTGAATCACTGTATCACTGTATCACTGTCTTCCCATTGTTCATCGATTTGCTTCGAGGGGGCACTAATAACATCTCCATTAGTCCTGTCACAAGCAAGGTGCAACCACGGGCATCTACTTGCTACAGGGACAGGAGGAGCCGAAAACTATTCTTCAGGTTATGGAACTGAGGTCCATAATAGTTACTAGTCTTTGGCATAAAAAGTAAATAAAACACGGTAGCTTGCCAGGCTTTACCATGTAGGTGGGTATAGTCTCAGTAGAAGGTTCTCAACCCGAGCATTTACTGATGAAACTTAAAGGGGGGAAGATCAGGTTTTCTCTTGGATGGAGCTCTGAGGGAACTATGGAGTCTGGATGTTGAGAATGACTAACTGCATGATGTGTGGTTTGCTCTGGCTTCTTGCCAGGCTTACTGGTATCAGTAAAAACATGTCTATAACTGTTTTACTATGTATAAATGTGAAAAGAAATTGGGGAAGAACCTTATGCAAAAATTCAGTATCTTATAAAAAAACATTACTGCGACCACAAGCGGTCACCACGCCAAGGGACATGTGGGTCTGGCGTGGGTGGAGTCTCTCTCTTCCGGGGCAACTGGCATGGAGGCAGAGGAAAGGCAGGGCCCCAAAACTCCACTTCGAGGTCCAGCCAGCATGGTCTCTTCCCTCCAAGGGTTTGCTCTCATGAGCGGGGAGAGACCATGCTGGCCGATTCGGGAGTGGGCTTTGGGCCCTCCCTCTGCCTCCATGCCAGTGTAGAGACCCGAGCTACACCAGACCCAGCTAATTTGCAACCCGGAAGAGATCCAGACCCATCCACTTCAGACCCACAGCTGCACTGCTTGGATGGCCCCATGTGGGAAGCAACCCATGGAGCTGACCTCCCGGTAAGGGGGCTCGCCATCCCCTGGTCAAGTCCAGCATTGCTCCAAGGGTTTGCTCTCATGAGCGAGGGGAGAGACCATGCTGGCCTTTTGAATAACTTAGACAAGACTCAGGAGTAATCCCTGAGTGCTGTTGGGTGTGGCCCCAGCCCACCCTTCTCTGCCCAAGCTCCTCCCCAAAAAACAAGGTCTGGACAAACAGTACGACGAAGGTTAAGGTGCTTGCCACGCAGGTGGCTGCAGCACAGCAACGGCTCAAATCCTGGCACTACATATGGTCCACTGAGCACTGTCAGCAGCACAGCAACCCAGTCTCAGGAGAGGAACACCCCTGAGTACTGCTGCGTGAGGTAACCAAGATAAATAGAAACTTCTGGTTTTAAAGAAGTTAAAACCAGAAAATTGCCTACCAGGGGTCGGAGCGATAGCACAGTGGGTAAGGCATTTGCCTTGCACGTGGCCCACTGGGGTTCGATCCCCAGCATCCCATATGGTCCCCCAAGCACCACCAGGGGTGATTCCTGAGCCAGGGGGTAATCCCTGAGCATTGCTGGGTGGGACCCAAAAAGAAAAAAAAATGTATGGGGGCGGGGGCGATAGTCCAGCGGGTAGGGCGTTTTGCCTTGCATCGCGGCCGGCCTGTGCTGGCCAGGGTTCGATCCCGGCATCCCATATGGTCCCCCGAGCACCGCCAGGAGTAATTCCTGAGTGCAGAGCCAGGGGTAACTCCTGAGCATTGCAGGTGTGACCCAAAAAAGCAAAAAAAAAAAAAATTGCCTGCCATAGGCGCAGGCTGGGGGTGGGGGGGGGGGGAAATCCTGGGACATTGGTGGAAGGAAATGGTCACTGGTGGAGGCATGGGTGCTGGAACACTGTATGACTGAAATCCAAATATGAACACTTTTGTAACTGTATATCTCATGATGGTAAAATAAATTAAAAAAAAAAAAAAAAAGTGTGTCTTAAGTCTAATGCCTTCACTACTCCGTGATCCTGGTGCATGCAGCTGGTCCAGGTTCAATATCTGGCACCCACCCATATGGTCCCTCGAGCACTACCTCTGAGTGAAGAGCCAGGAGAAATCCCTGAGCATCGCCAGTGTATCCCAAAAAGTTAAAACAAACCAAAAAAAAAAAAAAAATAAGGGGAGGGAAAAAAAGTCAGAAAACCTCGCGCGCAACACAACCACAGTCATCATCAAGGTCGGACTCCACAGCTGGACACAGCCCGACCAAGAGAGAAGCCGAATTCAAGCCCGGCATGCGGGACTCGGTGACTACACCAACCAGGTTTGTGGAGAGCCTGTGCTGGGGCCACCTCTCCCACCTGGGCTCCCTCCACAGAGGCCTGGAGGCCCTGCCCAGACACAGCCCAATCTCCATGGTGTCCGGGTGCAAAGTGCCTGTGCAATATATCAAAACCTCGTATACCACAAATGTCTGGGACTCAGAGGCTAGGTAAGACAGAGAAGGGAACAATGTGCTGATAATCGTTGAAAATGATAATACCATCCAAGAACTGCATATTAAATATAGACAAAAAGATACACATGATAACCTCTAAATGTATGTATTAAAATCCACAATGTAAGAAAGGGGAAGCGAGGAGAGAGAAGAGAGGAGATATAGAGAGAAGATAGAAAGAGAGAGAAAAGAGATAATGAACCTGCATAGAGGCAGGCTGGGGAAGGAAGGGAAGTGGGGACATCGGTGGTGGGGAAATGGGCACTGGTGGAGGGGATGGGTGCTGGAACACTGTATGACTGAAACTCAAACATGAACATTTTGTAATTCTGTATCTCACTGTGGTATAATAAAATATTAAAAATAAATAAATAAATAAATAAATAATCAGAAAAAGGGAGGGGAGCCAATACAAAAGGGCTGCAGATATGGAACAGCAGGTAGGGCAGTTACCTTGCATGCAGATGACCAGGGTTAAATCCTGGTACC
>JAJIBD010020567.1:0-10288 GCA_021461705.1 Cryptotis parvus | reverse complement strand
AAACCAGGGGCTGAATATGTATCAGGCACGTGCTCTGTCATTGAGCCACATGCAGGACCCAGAGTCTCAAAATTCTGCATTAGGGTTTCAGTCTATCTTTTCTTTTTGCCTTTGACTTACTATTTTCTTCCTGTGGTACCTTTCCATTGTGGAAAGTTCATGCAGAACTGTTTGTGGGCTGAACAGTCAAAACATTTGCCTTGTGGGGCCGGAGCGATAGCACAATGGGGAGGGCATTTGCCTTGCATGCAGCCGACCTGGGTTCAATCCCCAGCATCCCATATGGTCCCCCAAGCACCGCCAGGAGTAATTCCTGAGTGCAGAGCCAGGAGTAGCCCCTGAGCATTGCCGGGTGTGACCCAAAAAGGAAAAAAGAAAAAATTTGTCTTGCATGTGGCTGACCTACAACATGTGGCCCAACTTTAATAAAATCTAATTTAGAAAGCAGTTTTCCTGAAATCTTATTAGTTGATATTATCACTGCTAATGTTTTAGTAAACACAATTCCAGGGCAGTGGAAATAGCTCCAGCTGAGCACATGCTTGCTATTTGCAAGGTCCTGAGGTCAATCCCCAATTCCAACAGTCCTCCAAGCACCACTAGGTGTCATCCCAGTGGTGACACTGGTCCCACCCCAGCACTATTGGACCTACACAGCCTTGCCAGACTCAAGCATTCAGCCACTGATCTAGTGACTGAGGCTCTCTGGCACTGGCCCTGAGCACTACTGGGAGGTCCCGGATTCTTCTCTGCATACTGCAAATACATGACTTTACTGTGTGTTATTTTATATACTGCTTTTGCTCCTGCAGTTACATTTTTCCCTGTCAGTAAACAGAAATCAGTATATTTTTTAGTGGCCACAAGAGTATTTTCATGTATGTTACCAGATTTTACTGATTTAACCCTCTGTTCAGGGGTATTTGGGCTCTTACTGATTTATTGCTATTAAAACCCAGGGCTTGGGCCCCGAGTGATAGCCCAGCGGTAGGGCGTTTGCCTTGCATGCGGCCGGCCCATGCCGGCCTGGGTTCGATCCCGGCATCCCATATGGTCCCCCGAGCACCGCCAGGAGTAATTCCTGAGTGCAGAGCCAGGAGTAACCCCTGAGCATCACCGGTGTGACCCAAAAAGCAAAAAATAAAATAAAATAAAATAAAATAAAATAAAACCCAGGGCTAGAGGGGCCGGAGCAATAGTACAGCATGTAGGGCACCTGTCTTAGAAGTCCAGGGTGCCGGAGCCAACAGCACTGTGGATAGGGCATTTGCTTTGCATGCAGCTGACCCAGATTTGGTCCCCAGCATTCCATATGGTACCCCTAGCACTGCCAGAAGTAATTCCTGAGTTCAGGGCCAGGAGTGACCCAAAAAGCCAAAAAAAAAAAAAAATTATGAGTGCCCAAAATCAAAACCAATAGATTTGTCTATCATTCCCACCATGAAAACAAAACAAAAAAAGTCCCCACCGTGCATATATCTTACAGTTTCGTGACAGCTGGTAGCAGTTTGTTTCCTTCTGCCTTACCATGTAGTATTTGTGTAGAACATATTTCTAGGAATAGGAAGGAGGAAACTGTCAGCTTGTCAACATCAGTAACTTGTTTCTCCTCTTCTTTCAAATTCTAGTCCTCAAGGGAAAGAAGCTCAGTCTGCCAGCGTAAGTGCCAGCGACCACCCCAGCATCTGTCCTTCAGGGTGCTCGGACAGAATTCTTACCACAGCAGAGGCACAAGATGCTTGAGAAGGAAAAGCAGAAACTTCATTCTATGGCTGCAGATAGTCATCTGTGGCTCGGGAAGAACCCAGATGAGAAAGAACCAGAAGGTTTCTGTTTAATGCATCTTGCCTTATCTTTTTTTATTACTATGTACAAAGATTTTTTACACAAAGAAACCTAATGCTGTATTAATAAATTCAGTATGTAGCTTCAATTGAGATAGTCCTAAAAGTGAAGATTTGTGAGGAATAAGTGCAAACATTTTTTTTAATTCTTTGAAATGGTTGATTTTTTTTTTGTGTCTGCAATGAAATTATACTCGACCGTTGGTAGATTACATTTTCTTCCATCTATCAAACTTGCATTCCTCTATATTTATTTTGTTATTTTTTCTTTTTTTTTGCCAAAAGCAAAGTTACCTTGTTTGCATTTGAGACACACTACTTTGCATTTGGAATCTCCACCCCAGTATCTCCCTTAAGGGGCACCATAACACTACGTTCCAGCTGTCCGGAGCACTTCCAAATCTCCAGCTTTTCTCAGCCAACATTTCGATTCCTAATGTAGATGGCTTCTCATTTCAGTGTCACCAAAGGTGCCTGCCCCTCCTCCCCTGCTAAGCAGCGTCAGTTTGAATCCGTCCCAGGCTTGTTGGAAACACTTCATCATGGGCAGGGCGGTCTGCCTGCAGATTTGTGTGTGGGCTTTCAGGAACATGGTGGTGATTTGGGTTTAGGACTATGCTCCCCCAGAAATGGAACTTAAAATCCCAAAAGATTACTACAGCGGTGTCTGCTCAGACTCAAAATGCTTGGGTAGTAAATGATTGACATTTTCCTTAATTGGCAGCACCAATTGCCATTCCTTATGCCCTTATTTGGTTGTTGTTTTGACTGAGCTCGTGCATGATTTATCTTGTTACCATCCCAAATAAACATTTTATTAAACATAGAATTGTCTTTTTTTCATGAATTAGGCTTTTGAAACATCCTGTATCAGGATGATTCTTTTCTCAATTGGCAGTAAAAAGTTCTATCTAGGGAAGGAGCTGGAGTGACAGTAGGGCACTTGCTTGCCTTGCATGCAGCCAGCCGGGTTTGAGTTTGATCCTTGGCACACACCGAATGGTCTCCCAAGCCCTGCCAGGATTGGCTCCTGAGCTCTGAGCCAGGAGTGAGTCTTGAGCACTGCTGGGTGTGACCAAAAAATCAAAAAAGCTTTGGAAAGATGAAAAATGTTTTAGTCATCTAAACCTGTATTGTGTGAGGAAATTGGCACCATTCTTCCTGGTTTTGCCATTTTATTGATTTTTTTTTTTTACTACATTGACTACAAACTAGATGATTTGTTTTCTTATGTAGGGCACTATAAACATTAAAGTGTTGGATACCAATAGTGCTTACTGAGAAAAGGAAGGGTACATTTGCTTGCTGCACTCTTGTACCTTGTGAAGAGCTGGGATTCATTGTTCTCTGGTCTGTTTCTGGTGATGTAACTGTTCCTGCTTGGGCTTTGGACTCTACTCCCCAGGAATGAAATACAAGTTGCCGTTTGTGACTTGAATACAACCCCAAAAGATTACTGCAACCATGTCCATGCTCAGAAATGGGCATTTCTCCTTGACTGGCAACACCAATCTCAGTCTCCCTCACTCACCCCATCTCACCTCCTTGTGTTCTGGGTGTAGTTTCTGTTTTTATCCTTCTTGGAAAATTCTGAGAGTATGCAGGACAGCTGGGAAATCCTCCCTGAGACTGGGAGGGTTGGCTCACACCTCTTTTGTGCATGTCAGTCACATCCAAGCTGGGCCCATGCATTGGAGAGCAAGGTGCATCCAAGGAGCTGGGACCTCCACATGAAGAACCCATGTCTGCTCCAGATGCTCTGCCCATGACAATTTGCAGCCAGCCAGGACAGCATCTTAACGAACTGCGTGCCTGGTTGGGAGTGTAGGGCTGGGATGAGTCCTCACAGCGCACAGTGCCCTCACAGTGCCCTCCCGCAGGAAGCAGTTTTCAGTTATTTTCACATCCTGAATAAAAATTATTAGGTAAATCTATTTTTATGGAGTTCTTTCATTTGTGTGAAAGGCATTCTAATATCAGCACAAAGAAATAAAGCAAAGTTAAGAATTGATCACTCCATGAAAAGCCTGTGTGTAAATCCCTGTCCCCTTCAGTCTTTTTTTTTCCCATTTTGCGTCACACCCAGCAATGCTCAGGGGCTATTCCTGGCTCTGCACTCAGGAATTATTACTGTTGGTGCTCAGGGGACCATATATGGGATGTCAGGGATCAAATCCATCAGCAGCATGCAAGGCAAACACCCTACCCACTGTGCTGTCACTCCAGGCCCACCCTTCAGAGTCTTTAATCATGATTCCTGCTTCCTTGCTGCTTGATAAGAGAGGAGTCAATAAAATTACGGAGTGACAGCGGGTAGGGCATTTGCCTTGCACGCAGCCAACCCGGTTCGATCCCGGCATCCCATATGGTCCCCTGAGCACTGCCAGGTGTGACCCAAAAAGCAAAAAAAAAAAAAAAAAAAAGTGGTGAAAAGTTACGCCCCTGCCTTCCAGAGAGCCAGCATCAGGAAGCCGGACAGTTCCTTTCAAGGTCAAAGAAATCCTCTGTGATTGGGGCCCGAGTGATAGGACAGCAGGAATCCATCAGCCTGGAATACAACATACCATGTTTCCATAGAGTCCGTGAGTGCACAGCCAGGCGTAAACCTTGAACAGTTTAGCGTGATCCATCCTAAGTGCTTTCTAGGAGGCCCTAAGCTTTGGGGAGCAGACTCAGGAGTCTTTCCTTCTGCACCCAGATCTCTGGACTTTGGGTTTCCATCTGGTCTCACAGGAGTTACCTGCTCTACTATCCTCCCTCATTTGCCTCTGCAAAACTGCTTTGACTTGGAAAAAATATTTACTTTCTAAAAAAATAAGAGGGGCCAGAGCGATAGCCCAGCGGGTAGGGCATTTGCCTTGCATGCGGCCGGCCTGTGATGGCCTGGGTTCGATTCCTGGCATCCCATATGGTCCCCCGAGCACCGCCAGGAGTGATTCCTGAGTGCAGAGGCCAGGAGAACCCCTGAGAATTGCCAGGTGTGACCCAAAAAGCAAAAAAAAAACAAAAGATAATACATATTTGTTTTGGGGGGCCACATCAGGCCTGCTCAGGAATCACTCCTGTCAGGGCTTGGGGACCATATATGGTATCAGGAATTGAACTGGGGTTGGCATTGTGCAGTTTACATGCCGAACCCCTCGTATTGTCTCATCAGTCCAGATCTATGTTTTAAGCTATTTTTCATAGAAGAAAATTGAAAAAAATACTTGACTTATTCTGTATGCTGGAATAAGGTCTAACTTACCCAGAGGAATAGTATTACCATGGGGGGCTGGAGTGATAGCCCAGTGGGTAGGGCGTTTGCCTTGCGCAGCCCGGCCTGTGCTGGCCCGGGTTCAATCCCCGGCATCCCATATGGTCCCCCAAGCACCGCCAGGGTTAATTCCTGAGTGCAGAGCCAGGAGTAACCCCTGAGCATCGCCGGGTGTGACCCAAAGAGAAAAAAAAAGGAATAGTATTACCTGTAAATGGCAGGATACACTTGTAGTGGTGGGAAATAAGCTAACTTCATGTGTCAAGCTCTATTAACCCTGGAATCAAAAAGAACCGGACAAAACTTGATCACTTGATCACTTGAATCCCGTTATTCATCGATTTGCTCGAGCGGGCGCCAGTAACATTTCCATTGGACCCTATCACGTGTCATTGTAGCCCAATGGCATCTGGTTGATTCAGGAATATGAAGAGCCTCAAACCGTTCCTTCAGGGTCTTGACAAGGAAGTCTGACCATCTTGTAGGTGGGTGGCCACGTGATCTTTTGACATCTGTGGGGTCCAGTCGGTAACGGCTCTAGTCCAGCGGTTGTGTCCAAATCGCATTACATGTCCAGCCCATCTGATTTTCGATGCCTTGGCAAAAGAGACAGCGTCCCTGATTCTGGAATAGCGACGGGGTTCAGAACTCCAGATTCCTTCTCTCACTTGAGTGAGGCGTGATATTCCAAGCATAGCTCTTTCGATTCCTCTCTGGGAGACCCAAATAGCATTCTCATCCTGCTTTCGTATGGCCCAGGTCTCTGAGGCGTATGTTAATGCAGGGAGACCGGTGGAGTCAAAGAGATGTGCCGGAGCCGGAGGTTCTTTGTCCTTTTAGCTATTTCTTCGATGCCTTTGAAGGCATCCCATGCTGCTCTCTTCCTCCTGCGCAGCTCAGGTTTTAGGTCGTTCATCATGTTGACTTCTCGACCTAGGTACACATAACTGCTGCATTCAGAGATGTTTGTTCCATTGAGAGTGAATGGGGCCTCAGGAACTAGTTCATTTTTCATGAACATAGTTTTCTTCAGATTCAGCTGTAGACCTATCTTTCCACATTCTCGGTCAAAGTCAGCCAGCATTTGTGCCGCCTGGCTAATGTTTGGTGTTATTAGAACGATGTCATCAGCGAGCGGAGGTGGTGTAGTTGCCCGACCATCTATCTTCACTCCCATTCCTTCCCATTCTAATTGTCGCATGATGTTCTTAAGGGTGGTGCTGAAGAGTTTTGGTGAAATGGTATCACCCTGTCGAACCCCTCTTTTGACATCAATGATCACTTCTTTGTAGAATGGTGAGATCCTGGTGGTGAATCCGTAATACAGCTCACGAAGGATCTTGATGTATTGGGTTTGAACACCCTGTTTGGCTAGGGCTTCGATGACCGCTTCAGTCTCCACAGAATCAAAGGCTTTCTGTAAATCAATGAACATGAGACAGAGCGGCATCTTGTACTCCCTACAAACCTCAATGAGCTTGGTTACTGTGTGGATATGGTCGATTGTGCTGAATCCTTTCCGAAACCTGCTTGCTTGCATGGTTGTCCTTCATCTAGTGTTCTGCCAATCCTGTTCAGGATGACTCGTGTAAACAGCTTGTAGATGACGGACAACAGGCAGATGGGGTGATAGTTGCCGATGTCATGAATGTCTCCCTTCTTGAACAGTAGAACTGTCCTGCTGGGGGAATCACTGGGAATTCGTCAGATGGAGTCAGGGGGTCAGCCTTCCCCCTCCATTTTGTCGGAGCCTGGTGGGCCCACCCAGGATTGCCCTGGGGCGACCAGCCATAGCATGTGGGACCTTGGACGCGGCTGGGGAAGCTGGAACTCCACTTTCCCCAGGCTAAGCTGACCATGGGGCTCCCAGGAGGACAGATGAGTTTTTGGGAGTGGGCCCATCACCTCTGGGGGTTCCGGAAGCAGCCGGATGAGACTCGCCCACCACACTAGCCACCACCTTCGCTGTCCGGACGCTGGGATACTACCTCACGAACAGATTAACAGAGCAAAACCAGTTCCAGCCCAGGTCACGCGGCCGCGCAGTCCATCAAAATAGTGGAAACAGTAATGTCCTTTAATGCACTGCACTCTACGATGTGCAGGAAAGTTTGGCGGGAGGGAGAGATAGAGAGGAGAGAAAAAGACATACAGAACCCGCCAAGTAGTTGAGGTGTGGGAGGGGGAGGGAGGTGGGGACACTGGTGATGGGAGATGGGTTTGGGTGGAGGGATGGGTGTTGGAACACTGTGGAACCAAAACTCTACATGAGCATCTTGCAATTGTATGTCTAAAAGTGGTGTAATAAAATTTGGGGGAAAAAAAAGGGCCGGAGCCATAGCCCAGCAGGTAGGCCTTGCGTGTGGCGGCCTATGCCGGCCTGGGTTCAATCCTGGGCATCCCATATGGTCCCCTGAACACCGCTAGGAGTAATTCCTGAGTGCAGAGCTGTGGGGGGTGGTGGTTTTAAGTTCACAATATCTTTTTTTTTTCCAGAGTGGTAGCTGAGTTGACTTTATTTATTTATTATTTTTAATGATTTATTTTAAACACTGTGATTTACAAATTACGAACTTTTTCACAATAAAGTTGCAGGAAAGATTTATCATTCAGCACCAATCCCACCACCGGTGTGCCCCCACCACCAGAGACCCACATTTTTCTCCCACCCTCCACCCCCTCCCGATGCCTGCTCACTTAGCCTGATCAATCAATCATGTTGATCCTTACAGCTCATATAAGGGAATAGTAATGATAAGGTCATGCCTTTATTTTTTTTTCCTAGGCAGATGTGTGGGAGTCTGGCCAGTTTCTGTTCTTGGATTTACTTTCTGGGTTTCCAGAACACAGTGGTTTTCTACTGACAATCCCAGACATACCATCACTACAGCTACTGACAACACTTATTTCACATTTATCTCAACATCTATTTGAGCTTTTCCTATTCATACACTGAACAGTCCATTCTATATTGGTTGTTGAGCTAATTCTCTAAATATGGTTAGTGAACCTGGTGTTAGACAAAAGTCAATGGAGATCCTCAAATCTCCATTGTGGCATCTGAGTCCACTGTATGGGAAATTACCAAGGCGGTCCTCCAGACCATACCTCGTGCCCACACACTTCGCTTTCTAAGTCATGGGATACCAGTTAGATGAATCACTGTCACTGTATCACTGTCTTCCCGTTCATCATCGATTGCTCGAGCGGGCCCCAGTAACATCTCCATATGACCTGTCTCATGCAAGTAGAGCCCAAGGGCACCTGCTTGCTCCAGGAACATAAAGAGCCTCAAACCATTCCATCAGGTCATGGGATTGAGGTCTATAATTGTTACTGGTATGTGGCATATCAAATACGACACGGGTAGCTTGCCAGGCTCTGCCGTGCGGGTAGCATACTCTTGTAGTCATCTCTAAATCTAGCATGTATTGATGAACCGCCGGCTGCAAGCGCATCTGATAAGGGGCTAATATCCAAGATCTATGAGGCACTGGTAGAACTTAAAAAAAAATCCAACTCCATCTAAAAATGGGGAGAAGAAATGAACAAAAACTTCAAGAAAAATTCAAATAGCCAAAAGGCATAAGAAAATTTTCTCTTCATCACTAATCATCATGGTGATGGAAATCAAAACAACAATGAGTTATGTGGGGAGAAAAAGACACTAATTCATTATACGCTAGGGTTTTGAGATAATTTGAGCATGCCACAGGAGGGGTGGTACATCGAATCCCCCAAGGTACGGACCCAGCCGGTTGCAGTTCTGTGTGGGCCCACCCACCAGGCCTTGCCGAAGGGCATTGAGTTGGGGGGAGGGCGCCCCAGCTTCAGCTCCCCAGGGAACCTGATGGATTTGATCACCCAGTCCTGAGTACTTGGGCTTGAAACTTAACTTTTGTTGGATGTGGCTCTGCCGAGCTGTGAAGTCTGGACCTTCACAAATCCTCTTTTACCTCTTTACTTTTTACTAGTAAAAGCCAGGATAGAACCTGGATGCAAGGACTTGCTCAGGCTTGTTGAGTATCTCAGGCTACAATCACCTTTTTTTTTTTCTTTTGGATCACACCCAGTGATGCTCAGTGATTACTCCTGGCTCTGCACTGAGGAATTACTTCTGGTGGTGCTCAGGGGATCACATGTGATGCCAAGGATCAAACCCTAGTCAGTCACGTTCAAGGCAAATGTCCTATCCTGCCGGGGATGCCGCCGGGGTCCCCAACAGTGTCAGGACAGAAGTTCTCTTCTACCTCCGAGGCCGCTGGGGAGACGGATCCGGCGCCAGTTCCAAAAAGGCTTTTAATAGTACAAAAGCTCTACCAACGCAATCCAGTATAATGAAAGGAATTCTAGCTCTGGTCAGAACTTAGACCATACAAGAGCGCCCAAATCTCCCACCAAAGAGAGGATCTCACCCGAGAGGAGTCCTACCCAAAAGAAGGGAAAAAGGAGCAGGGGTCTCAAGTCAGTCCCCTTATATACACCAAAGTAATCCTATCTGTGGACAGGGAGGGTCGTGTCAACAAACAACCCTAAACTGAGTGTAGAAGGGTGGTGCCACACCCTATTACAGGTATAAACAAAGGATTACACCAAGTACTAATCCCTTCTTCTGAGATAATCTCTTATGTAAAACACTGGAGAGAGAGGGGGTGGGCTGGTATAAAGTAATACATCTTAATTTCATGGGCTTCATGCAATCTAGATGGTCCCACAAGGTCCTTCTTATTTATCTGCACCAGGGTGATTCTGAGTATCTTGTTCTTGTGTACTGAAAGGGTCACACTTGCCTGCTTAGAGCAAACTAGTATGATCCTTCCTATAGCCTTCCTATAGTCTCAACGTAGCCAGGGTGGTAGTCTTCTGGCAAATTCTAACTGTCCCCCGCTGGGTGCAGTGGGTATAAAGAGGAGCTGTGCCCAATCTAGAAAACATAGAAGTCTTAGTAGATGTATAAGTAGGAAGTTACTCAGAGTCAAGGTGACTTCTGTAACTGCCACACCCTCTAGCAGTGTTTACATAGAAGAGAGATCTCATTAGAATGAACCTTGGCTTAAGAGCATGAATGCAGATTAAGCTGTTAGTGGGTAAAACAGCAAAGCTCCAATGCTAGCTAAACCTGTCATCCGACACTATGAAGTGTACTGTTGCTCTACCCTGCAATGCCTTTTATTGGGCGGGGGTGGGG
>JAJIBD010020566.1:0-21114 GCA_021461705.1 Cryptotis parvus | reverse complement strand
CAATTCTGACTGTGGATATCTTATTTTGTCATTTGGGTCCTACCGCATATTATGTAAAATCAATTTTCATAGTATGGAATGTTCTCCAAATCGTAATTGTACTTTTAATATATGTCATCAAGGAATATACCGACATTTTAAAAATAATTTATGTTTTCAAACTATTCTAAAGTGTGAGAGTGATGTGTTTCCTAAAGTGTGAGAGTGATGTGTTTCCTAAGTATATTAATTATATATATTTGGACTTCATTTTGTTGTTGTAAGTTATAATTTCCAAACTTTCAATGGACCAGCTCAAGTTTAATGTTACTGTCCTTGAGAGGCCATGTCAGGACCCACAAATAGTATCTCTAGCAAGCACAATTTATGAAGAAAAAATGTGAGGCAGGATAAATTAGGAAAAGGAACATATTCGCTTGCTCACTCTGTTTTTCTCTCTTGTTACAGATATGCCTAGACCAATAATTGTTTTGGTTTAAACATCAAATTAGGATGGTGTCTTTAGAAAACAGTCTACAGGCTGGAAAGAGAGTTCCAGATCCCTTTCTCATTCAGAGTTGATATCTCAGAGACCATATTCCTGATGATAGAATCTTACCACTCCCCACTAAATATAGTCTTTATTTAACTTCTTGGACATGCCCAACCACTCCTACTCATTGTGCTTCCATGTCTTTCCCTATAACTCAAAGCATTCTATGGTAATATATGCATATTTATAAAGTCTCTCTTGCACATCTAATGGGTTTCAACTCTATGTACAAAACCTGTGTGGAACAAAATATGATTTTTTATTAAGTTAGGGAAATAAAAGAGACATAGATGCTCTACCAGATTTCCCTTTCATATTACCTTTCTGCTATCATTTTAATATATGTTAGGTATCAGGAGATGCAAAATGAAGGAAATTTTGTACTTCTACTTGGTATAGTTTGAATACTTGTGTCAGGGAACAGAACTACCATGGCCATCTAAAACTCCAGTTTGCTTAACAGATAAATTTTAAAAACTTCAAAGATAATGAACTGGATTAGTACCTGGTAACTGAAAATAAAATTTATCTCTTAACTCAAAAAATAACTCTCATAGTTGGACGTATTGGAGTGGGGAGTGGAAAAATTGTTTAGAGGCATAAGTTGAATTTGAAACACTATTGTGTGAGGATAAGAGCTTCACCATTTAAATTGCTTCTGCAGATACAAAGGCAGGGTCTTGCCTGTCTTCTAACTTAATTTTCCCAAACTATGTATGCATTCGTGCATTCATAAAACATAGTTAGGTGTCTGTATGTGTAAGGTTCCCATTTCTGAAACAAAGGTGTTTCCCTGCTTCCCCACCCCTTCTCTCTTGCCCTCACAGAAGTGGGTGGAGTGGGGTGGGTATTAGGCAAAGTGAAAGTGATGAACTATTTGAGATGATTATGAAGAACATATATGGCCCCTACTGTTACCTGAGTCTACATTTGAATTATTACGTCCATTAATAGTAGGTAGCCATTACCATGCTTTCTTAATTTTTAAATTTTATTTTAGGCTATGTGATTTGTAAAACTTACAACCTTGGTAATGGCAGGGTTCCATGCATAAAATGTTTCAGCACCACACCTTTAACCAGAGTGCATGCCTCTATGTACAGTCGTCCTAGTGATCCCCTTTTTCTGATTTCTCCCTTACCCCCTGCAGTGATATGCTTTCTACTAAGCATGCTTATGCCTCATCCCCTACCCAGACCATCTGTAAAGTGGAGTTTAAGAACAATAAGAAGCATTCAGTCTTAAGAATTATAATGTCAAATTTATTTTTCTCCTTGACTGTAATATACGGCATAAAAATTACGTTGGCTGGTGATAAAGGATACATTTTTTTTTTTTGGGGTCACACCCGGCAATGCTCAGGGGCTACTCCTGGCTCTGCACTCAGGAATTACTCCTGGCGGGTGCTCAGGGGACCATATGGGATGCAGGGGATCTAACCCAGGCCGGCACGGCTGGCCGCGTAAGGCAAACGCCCTACCCGCTGGGCTATCGCTCTGGCCCCAAGGATACATTTTTAATTAAAGGTAATTATAGTCACCTGACCAGAGCCATAGTACGGGTGGGTAGTGTTGCCCTTGCATGTGGTCGAACCCAGATCTGATCATGGCATTCAATATGCTTCCCCAAGCACTGCCAGGAGTAATTACTGAGTGCAGAGCCAGGAATAAACCCTGAGCATCGATGGCTATGACCCCAAGAGCAAAAAATAAATAAAAAATAAAATAATAAAATAAAATAAATAAAAAAAAACAAATAGTCACCATTTCTTTCTATTATGTTGGGAGAGTAGACTTTCTGCAGTCAAGTAGAACTCTCATGCTGTCTAGGCATGTTTTTGAAAAGTGATCAAGTTAGTTAGGTAAATAGCTGGATCTATTGGGTATTGGTCTACCTGCACTGGTCTACCTGCACGGCAGAGCCTGGCAAACTACCCGTGTTGTATTTGATATACCAAATACCAGTAACCAGTAACAATTATAGACCCTCATTCCGGAATGGATTGAGTCTCTTGATGTTCCTGGAGCAAGCAGATACCCTTGGGCCTCTACTATCATGAGACAGGACATATGGAGATGTTATTGGGGCCGCTTGAGCAAATCGATGATGAACGGGAAGACAGTGATACAGTGATTGGGTATTGGTAGTTTATAATTTGTATATATAATCAATGTTTTCATGTATATAAAATCCTATGAAAACAGAGATTCGTTAGCTACCTCTAGGTTTTGTGGTGCTTTTTGTCCATTAAAAATTATTCCCTTTTAAATATTTTTTTTATTTAGTCGCTTGATTGTCCTTTTTTTATCAGAGGCATTCAATGCCAAGTAAAGCCAGGAGGCTCAGCATTTAATCCCTCAGCCTGGGGACATTATGCAGTGCTTATATGTTGTATGATTCAACACTTATCATAATGTTCTTTAAAGATAAGACTTAGTGTTGTTTCTTTTTCTAATTCTTTTTGTTTTCCATTTAACTTTTTCTGACTCATTTTCAGCTACTGCACTACTTAAAGTGATAACACAATCTTTGTGCTTTCATCATCACTTCTTTATCCTTTTCTTCTTTACCATATTGTTTTACCATATTGTTGATCCAATTAACTCCCAAGGTCTCTAATTTTTGATTGACTTTAAAAATCATATTATTCAGGGATTGGATAGACAATGCAGAGGTTAAGGCAGTTGTCTTTCACTTGGCAGACCCCAGTTTGATCCCAGGCACTGCACATGATTCCTAAGCATAAAGCCCGAGTAAGCTCTGATCAGCATTTGCACTGGTCCAGCCCCTCTCCCAAATAAAAAGTAAAATAAGTACACTGTTCAAATTATTATAAATGATAATACCAGCGTATCAAAATACGACACTGGTAGATTTCAGTCTCTGTTGTGGGGTGGAATACTCTTGTAGTAGCCTCTCATCCGTGCATTTATTGATGAACTGTGCATTTATTTTATTAAGCAAGTAGATGCCCTTGGGTTGCACTTGCTTGTGACAGGACTAATGGAAATGTTACTAGTGTCCACTTGAGCAAATCGATGAACAATGGGAAGAGAGTGATACACTGATACAGTGATTTTTTCTTTTTTGGGTCACACCTGGCGATACTCAGGGGTTACTCCTGGCTCTGCACTCAGGAATTACTCCTGGCAGTGCTCGGGGACCATATGGGATGCCGGGATCAAACCGGGCTGGCACAGGCCGCCTTGTGTGCAAGGCAAACGCCCTACTCGCTGGGCTATCCGCTCCAGCCCGGAACTGTGCATTTATTGATCGTGGCATTTATTGATATATTTGATATGCCAAAAAACCAGTAACAATTATAGACCTCATTCCCATGACCTGAAGGAATGGTTTGAGGCTCTTCACGTTCCTGGGGGAGCAGATGCCCTTCGGATACACTAGCATGAGACAGGATGTATGGAGATGTTACTGGTGACCCGCTAGGGCAAATCAATGAACAACAGGAAGACAAGTGATACAAGTGATACAAGTTATACAAGTGATAATACCAGCGTAGAACTGAGCATTGAAAGTAGGCAAAAGGATATAAATGATAACCTCTAACTGTATGTATTGCAAGTCACAGTGTGTAAAAAGGAAGAGAGAGAGAGAGAGAGAGAGAGAGAGAAGTGAAAATTGCCTGCCATAGAGGCAGGCTGGGGAGGGGGAAATCATGGGACATTGGTTGAGGGAAATGGGCACTGGTGGAGGGTTGGTTGCTGGAACACTGTATGACTGAAACCCAAATATGAACACTTTTGTAACTGTATATCTCATGGTGGTATAATAACAAATTTTCACTGTATCACTGTATCACTGTATTCCCGTTCATCATCGATTTGCTCGAGCGGGCCCCAGTAAAAAATTTTAAAAAGTAAAATAAATGAGATAATTTATTAAGGTGGCTAAATTTTCTTACCATATATGTACATAGAATCCATATATTGTGTTATCCTAACCTTCAAATATATGGGGCCTGACTCAGTCCTCTTGCATACTGCCTTAACCAAGGGATTTATTTACTTAATAGCCAACAGAGGTTCTCACTCACGGGGCACTCACCATACTGGTGTGCCATAGCTATTACTTTAGCAGTTCCAGCTGCATTTTTTCTTTATAGAATGCTGTTGCTACTGCCATGGATTTTAAAGAGTTGTCTCCCCCATCAACCACTCCTTTACCCCATTCCCCCTCCAGTCTTTTCAGCAGCAAGAGAACATTGAATTGCTTCCCTATGTCTGGCCTTAACCCCAAGCATTATCTCCCACTGGCTGCTCAATAGCTGTAGGGAGTTTGCCTTATCAGGTGGCCATGATAATGATGTTACTGCTTGAATCCCTCAGGCAGGAGAGAGAGATCCTGAGGTGACTGTATCTAGGGAAGGAGTATTAGAGGCATTTTGTTGGTGTGACTTCTTCCTGTGTCTTCTAGACTTCCTTTTTACAACATAGAAATATATATTTCTGATTCCTGTGCAAGAAAAGTGCAGATACCAGGGGAAGGAACAAATTTTCCATAACCTTAGTTTGCCTGGAACTCTTTTATTTGGGGTGGGGACGGCTAAACCTGGCGGTGCTCAGGACACACTCTTAACTGTGCATTCAGAGATCACTCCTGTGGATTCAGAGGCCTATATGGGGTGCTGGAGATTGAACTCAAGAACATCCAGGTAGGAACGGAAGAAGTCAAGCTCTCACTATTTGTGGAAGACATGATACTATATTTAGAAAACCTTAAAGACTCCACCATAAAAGATCCTAGAAACAATAGATTTGTATAATAAAGTGGCAGACTACAAATTGACATGCAAAAGCCCATGGCTTTTCTATAGACAAACAATGAAAGAAGCAAGATAGTTATTTATTTTTGGCTTTTTGGGTCACACCTGGTAATGTTCAGGCGTTACTCATGGCTTTGCACTCAGGAATTACTCCTGGTCATTCTCGGGGACCATATGAGATGCCTGGACCACTGGTAGAACTTTACAAGATAAAAGCATCCAGCCCCATCAAAAATGTGGAGAAGAAATGAATAAAATATCTCCAATAATAAGTAGAGAGATGCTATAAAGGCACATGAAAAAATCGTCTGCATCACTAATCATCAGGGAAATGGTCAAATGTCTTATGTCCAAGGCTCTCACTGCTGGTTCCTTGCTGATTCCTGTCTATGCTACACCATGCTTGGTCTACACCGATATCACATTGTTGCTTTTCCTGTGATACTATGCTGTTTTTACAGGTTCTGTCTATTGGAAGTCTACAGCTGTCTTTCTGTCTGTTGCTAAGCTAATGTTCTGTAGTTTATTGCTGGCCGGGACGGGGAGGTCTCTGAGGCCTGTCCCTCCTGGCCTGTATGTTGCCCAGTGGCATTTTGCTCTTTTGACTTTCTTTGTTTTTCTCATCCGTTATTTGTGTGACACCCAGTATGTGCAGAACTTGCTCCTAGCTCTACACTCAGGTATCACTCCAGGTGGTGTTCAGGGACCATACACTATGTGCGGCTCTGAATCAGGGTCCGTTATATAAAACAGACAAGGGCCTAAATCCCTGTATCATTTCTACACCCAGACATTCTTTGTTCTAAGGTCATGTGGGTGAGAACTGCTGCTTTTCTGATGTTTACCTAGGAACAGGCAAGGATAGTGGTCACTGGCAGATCATGTTTAAGAACTTTTGTCACCTCACTTATTTAGTTGTTGCTGTCTTTGAACTATCTATTTAATCTCCTTTTTATAGACAGAAAATTGAGGCATGTAGAGGTTAGGCAAAGTTAGGCCAAGATCATTCTTAAGGTGAGTTAAAGAGAGCATGATATAACAAGGTACTAAAGTTTCTGTGGGATCTAAGCAATAATTGATATAGTCACAAGGTGATTCTTAGTGTTTTGTCCAGGAAACCAGACTATGGAGATCTAGCTTGGTGACTAGTGTGGAAATTCAGGCAACTTAAAGATGTTGAGTATAACTATGCTAGTAGGAAATGGGTGGGAAGACCAAGTTCCAGGAGACTAATTTCTGCAACCTACAAAAAAAACTTAGAACACTAAAGATCGTCCCAGTAATAACTAGGAAAACACTAGCATTTTAATGTTTGAAAAAATAAAATTTATGTCCAGTAGCTCATTTTATTAACATAGAAACTATGGGAGGTTAGTAGTTACTTTCAACTCCACTTTCTTAGTGAGACTGAGACCATGTAAAAATGTTGACCCATAACTAACAAAAGTAAATTGCAAGAGAAAAGTTTAAAAAAGGTGAAAATTTGTATTTTTCTCATAAATGGAGTAAAATATTTTAGTTATCAAAGTAAATAAAACTAAGGTCATTATATATATATATTTCTCCTTCCCACAAATTCTTTCACTTAATCTGGCTCAATTTCCTTGGCATTTGAATTCACTGTATCACTGTATCACTGTCTTCCCATAGATCATTGATTTGTTCTAGTGGGCACCAGTAACATCTCAATACGTCCTGTCAAATGAGAGATAGCCCAAGGGTATCTGCCTGCTCCAGGAACATAAAGAGCCTCAAACCATTCCATCAAGTCATGGGAATGAGGTCTATAATTGTTACTGGTATTTGGCATGTCAAATACGACACGGGTAGCTTGCCAGGCTCTGCCATGTGAATGAGATTCTCTTGTACTTACCTAAAAACTCAAGCATTTATTGATGTGATCAGCTCTTCTGATCTGTGATCTGATCTTCTGATCTGTGATCAGCTCTTTTGCTGGGTGGAGCTCTGAGGAGAGGGGAGTCCAGATGTGGAAAAATGGCGACCCTCATGGTGTGGGGGTTCCTCTGGCTTCATGCAAGGCTCTGCTGGGGTGGCGGGCCAGGGCTAGAACCCACCATCCCTCCTGGACACCTTGTGATCAACTGGGCACAGGGAGAGCATGTAGCAGCTTTGCCCTATGTGTGTGAGACTCTGGATCGGCATACCTGGGCGGGCTTGAGAAAGACCATTGCAGGGTGGGTCACTGATGAGCCAGGCTGTGATCAGCTCTTGTGCTGGGTGGAGCTCTGAGGAGAGGGGTTTCGGATGTGGAAAATGGCTGCCCTCATGGTGTGGGGTGCCTCTGGCTTCATGCGAGGGCTCTGCTGGTGTGGTGGGCCAGGGCTAGAACCTGCCATCCCTCCCAGACACCTCGTGATCAGCTGGGCACAGAGAGAGCAAGTAGCAGCTCTGCCCCATGTGTGTGAGTCTCTGTATCGGCATACCTGGGCCAGGCTTGAGAAAGACTGCTGCAGGGTGGGTCACTGATGAGCCAGGATGTGATAAGCTCTTCTGCTTGGTGGAGCTCTGAGGAGAGGGAGTCTGGATGTGGAAAATGGCGCCCCCCATGGTGTGGGGGGTTCCTCTGGCTTAATTTTAAATTGTATATAATTATATCCCATCACTTATACATATTCTTTAGATTCAGCTGTAGACCTATCTTTCCACATTCTCGGTCGAAGTCAGCCAGCATTTGTGCCACTTGGCTAATATTTGGTGTTATTAGAACAATATCATCAGCGAAGCAGAGGTGGTGTAGTTGCCAACCATCTATTTTCACTCCCATTCCTTCCCATTCAAATTGTCGCATGATGTTATCGAGGGTGGCGCTGAAGAGTTTTGGTGAAATGGTATCACCCTGTCGAACCCCTCTTTTGACATCAATAATCACTTCTTTGTAGAATGGTGAGATCTTGGTGGTGAATCCATAATACAGCTCACGAAGGATCTTGATGTATTGGGTTTGAACACCGTGTTTGGCTAGGGCTTCGATGACTGCTTCAGTCTCCACAGAATCAAAGGCTTTCTTTAAATCAGTGAACGTGAGTCAGAGTGGCATCTTGTATTCCCTACAAACCTCAATGAGCTTGGTTACTGTTGGATATGGTCGATTGTGCTGAATCCTTTCTGGAAGCCAGCTTGCTCGCATGGTTGTCCTTCATCTAGTGTTCTGCTAATCCTGTTCAGGATGACTCGTGTAAACAGCTTGTAGATGACGGACAACAGGCAGATGGGGCGATATTTTGCCAATATCGTGAATGTGAATGTCTCCCTTCTTGAACAGTAGTTTATGAAAAATGAACTAGTTCCAGAGGCCCCCCCATTCACTCTCAATGGAGACAAACATGTCTGAATGCAGCAGTTTGTGTACCTAGGTTGAGAAGTCAACATGATGAACAACCTAAAACCTGAGCTGTGCAGGAGGAAGAGAGCGCATGGGGTGCCTTCAAAGGCATTGAAGAAATAGCTAAAAGGACAAAGAACCTCGCGCTCCGGGCACATCTCTTTGACTCCACCGTTTTCCCTGCATTAACATACGCCTCAGAGACCTGGGCCCTATGAAAGCAGGATGAGAATGCTATTCGGGTCTCCCAGAGAGGAATCGAAAGAGCTATGCTTGGAATATCACGCCTCACTCAAGTGAGAGAAGAAATCCGGAGTTCTGACCTACGTCACTATTCCAGAATCAGGGATGCTGTCTCGTTTGCCAAGGCATCGAAAATCAGATGGGCTGGACATGTAATGAGATTTGGAGATGACTGCTGGACTCGAGCCATTACCGACTGGATCCCACGGGATGTCAAAAAACCACATGGCTGCCCACCCACAAGATGGTCAGACTTACTTGTCAAGACCCTGAAGGAACTGTTTGAGGCTCTTCATATTCCTGAATCAACCAGATGCCATTGGGCTACATTGGCACTTGATAGGGTCCAATGGAAATGTTACTGGTGCCCGCTCGAGCAAATCGATGAATAACAGGATTCAAGTGATAAGTGATCAAGTGATCACTTATACATATTACAACTTAATTTATATTTAATTTAAGCATATATTTCATAAATAACATTATGAATAATGTCTCTTAATGTACATCTTTGCCAAACCACCTGATCATTTAAAGACATGTATTTTATTTCTTTTTTTTAAAATTTATTTTATTGAGTCACCATGCCATACAGTCAGAAGGCTATTCATGGTTGGGTTAAGTCACAGTGTTCCAACACCCATTCCTCCACCAGTGCATGTTTCCCATAACCAATGTACCCCTTTACCCTCCTGCCACCCCTCACCCCCTACCCTGTAGCCTGTCATCCTGCTAGGCACTTTCGTTTGCAATACAGATACTGAGAGGTTACCATGTTTTTCCTTTACCTGTTCTGCACTCAGTTCTTATACAGTGGTTATTCACCATTGTCTTTGTCATAGTGGTCCCTTTTCTATCTCAACTGCCTTTTCCCCAAGCGGTTTGAAGCACAATTCTAAGCATGGACCAAACCTCCTGGCCCTTGTTTTTACTGTCTTTGGATATTGGTTTCATATTAAAGGACATGTATTTTTAATACTTCTATATATCATAGATGTTACCCTCTCCATGTCCTACTGCCCAGCCCTTTCAGGTGGCATGTTTCCTACCTAGACCAGTTCTCATGTTCTTCATTTTCATCGTCTTTGGGTGTTTGTTATTCCACTAACAAACAACAACAACAAGCCAGACAGCAAGCCAGGCGACCCCCCACTCCATGAGGACCTCCATTTTCCACATCCGGACTTCCCCCTCGTCACAACTCCACCCAGCAGACCAGCCTATCACAGCCTGGCTCATCGAGATCCATCCTGCTGCAGTCTTTTTAATCTGGCCCAGGTATGCTGATCCAGAGACAGACATGGGTCAGAGCTGCTGCTGGCTTTCACTGTGCCCAGCTGCTCATGAGGCACCTGGGAGGGATGGCAGGTACTAGCCCCTGGCCCGCCACCCCAGCAGAGCCTCACAACAAGCCAGACGACCCCTCACTCCATGAGGACCTCCATATTCCACATCTGGACTTCCCCTCTGATTCGAGCCCACCCAGGACGCCAGATGTCGGGAGGCGCCGCCGGGGTCCCCGACAGTTCCTGGAAGCGAAGTTCCCTTCTACCTCCAAAGCCGGTGAGGAATGGATGAAAACTCAGGATGCCAACCTAAAACTGAACATTAAATAGAGGCAAAAAGATACACATGACAACCCTTTAATGTATGTTCTGTAATCCATAGTCTGGAGGGGAAGGAAAAGAGAAAGAGAAGCGGAAAGAAATAAAGAACCTGCCATGGAGCAGGGAGGGGGAGGGAACCGGGGAGCGTTGGTGGTGGGAGATGGGCACTGGTGGCGGGATGGGTGCTGCAACACTGTATGACCAAAACCCAAATATGAACTTTTTAATTGTATATCTTTGTAATTGTAAAAATAAAAAAAATTAAAAAAAATGAAAGCTCAGGAACCGATGCAGTTTTAATAGGCTTTACTTCTCACAGGGTCAGGCATACAAATCAGCAATAAGAAAAACCGGTGCTTAGGATTCCCGGCTAGAACCCCAGCCACGTGTAGGCCAAGATGGTATCCACCACGTGTAAGGCCCTGTAGAGGGGAGACAAAGACAAATCTCCCAAGAAGGGTGCGAGCTCACAAACAGAGAGCCCAAAAAGCGCCCAAAAAGAGAGCTCGAGAAAGGAAGCAGGCTAGTATTATACCCCTGCAACTCAGATCTCCCTCCCACTGTTATGGAAAGCAGGGAGGGTGAAATGCCCTTAGGTAATCTCTCCCAGCACCTCACCTAGGTCCTTTTATATGCTAATGTTTTGAGCCAAGATCTGCCTGGAAATGCCTTTATAGGGTAGAGAAGGGGGTTTCTGAGATGGCATGTCTCTGTACCAAAGACTAATACTAATACCAGTTAAATATTTCTCCAAGCCTTCACAAGTATCTTCTACTTCATGGTAGTTTTGTATTTTAGTTGCCTTTGAGTATATCAGGGAGCCATGCTTGTTTGCTTGGAGGCAAACAGCATTTCTCTCTGGTCTAATTACTTAGTGATCCTCGTTGGCCAGGCTAATATGCTGGTAATATCTAGCTAGTCCCATGATGATTGTGGTAGCATGGGAGAATATTTATACCAGCTAGTACCACATACATGGTCAGATAATCTGCCACATTTAGTCTACCCCCTTATCTACGAAGTGATTTGCAGGCGGCAATTCAGAGCATATGCAGCGGCCCTTAGAGGAGTCTTGCAACACCCCTCGTCAGAACTCCACCCAGCAGACCAGCCTATCACAGCCTGGCTCGCGCAGCGACAAGCAGCCACGCGGTTCATCAATAAATGCTGGATTTTGAGATGACTACAAGAGTATGCTACCTGCATGGCAGAGCCTGGCAAGCTACCTGTGTCGTATTTGATATGCCAGATACCAGTAGCAATTATAGACCTCATTCCCATGACCTGATGGAATAGTTTTGAGGCTCTTTATGTTCCTGGAGCAAGCAGGTGCCCTTGGGTTCTACTTGCATGAGACAGGTCATATGGAGATGTTACTGGTGCCCGCTTGAGCAAATCGATGATGAACAGGAAGACAGTGATACAATGAGACAGTGATATTCCACTATCATGTTTCTTTTCAAAAAAATATTTTATTATACCACCACTAGATATACAATTACAAGATGTTCATGTTTGAATTTTGGTTCTACAGTGTTCCAACACCCATCTCTCCACCCCTGCCCATCTCCTATCACCAATGTCCCCACCTCCCTCCCCCTCCCACAGCCTGCCTCCATGGCGGGTTCTTTATCTCCTTATATTTTTCTCTCTCTCCTCGCTTCCCTTTCTTACACATTGTAGATTGTAATATATTCTAGAACATGGTTGGTTCCACTAGTTTGATGTACCGGGTCCGGTCCATGAAAATCAGGGCTATTATGGTGAGTGAGTCTTATCCGACTGCTTCCGAGGCCCTAGAGAGGTGTTGGGCCCACTCCCAAAACCCATCTTGCCTCCTGGAGCCTCATGGTCAGCTGAACTAGGGAGAGCCGGATGGCAGCTCTTTCCCGTGTTTCTGAGTCTCTGCATCATGGCCGAGAGCCCCGAGGCAGTTCATGGGTAGGGCCACAAGGCCCCCGGCATGGGTCAAAGAGGGGAAGGGGTACCCGAGCTCCATCTCCAGGAATGCCCTGCGACTTCTGCCTCTGAGAGCCGCCTACCTGGCTTCGAACTTGGCTGCTCTGAGCTGGTCTTGAGATCAGAGTCTCTTTGCATGGATTCTGATGAGCTGTGGGGTCCGGACTGTGATAATGGTGGCTATTACGGTGAGCGAGTCTCATCCGGCTGCTTCCGAGGCCCTACAGAAGTGATGGGCCCACCCCAAAACCCATCTTGCCTCCTGGGAGCCTCATGATCCAGCTGAGCTAGGTGAGAGCGAATGACAGCTCTCCCCTGTGCGTCTGAGTCTCTCATCTTTCTCTCTATCTCTTTGTCTCTGTATTTATCTCTCTCTTCTCTTATCTCTTGACTTATCTTGACTCTCTTCTCTTATTTCTTGACTTGCCTTACGGTTATTGATGCAATTATCTATGTGTATATTTAATAGCGAGTTCTAGTGTGACATTATAGTTCCTTATTCCCCATCAACCTCTCCAGTTTGTTACAACTACAATGATCATTATGGTGTACAGATGTGAAAGATCCTGGGAAAGATCTGGTCCTAGCCTACTTTTTATCTAAGCCTCTTGCTCAGCTGCGCACTGTCACAGCTGTGCTTCTGGTCTGCCCTCTTGTCCAGTTCATCTCTATTGTTACTGTTTTTGGCATATCAAATACACCATGGGTAGCTTGTCTGGCTCTGCCATGGCTCTGGGTTCATCCCAGGGGGCCCAGTCTTTTCCTATGTCAGACCATCCACCATCCAGAGCCCACAGGGCAGAGCCCTGGGGGGGTGTAGTCAAACCTATCTCCTGTCTGCCACCTGCCAACACAATTGGGCACCGTAGCTACACCTGCAATACCTCTAGGGGCAGGACCACTATCATGTTTCTTTATATCATACACATGAGACAAATTATTCTGTGTTGTTTCACTCTTACTAACTTCATTAGTGTGATAGTGCTCTAGGTACTTCCATTTAACAGCACATTTCATGAATTTATCTTTTCTTATAGCCAAGTAATATTCCACACTCTATATGTACTCTAGTTTCTTTATCCAGTCATTTATTCTTAGACACTGGTTTATTTGCAAGTTTTTGGCTATTATGAATAGTATAGGAAAATAGTGTAAATATGGGTGCAAATACATGTTCTCCCAATGAGAAATATTTGCAGTTTACAATGGAATACTTTTTTTTTTCTTATGTTGGCCATACCCAGTGGTACACAGAGCATACTCTGTCTCTACACTTAGGGATCACTCCTGTGGGGAGGCTCAGGGGACCATTTGTGCTGCTAGGGATTAAACCAATTTTTGCCACAAACAAAGGCAAGTGCCCTGCCTGCTCTATTATCTCTCTGGCCCTAATTTTTTACAGATGACTAATTAAAAATTATTTAAGCAGTATGATTTATAGTGCTGTAAATAACAGAGGTTGAGGCATACAGTGTTCCAACCCAAACGTACCTACTACTGGTGTCAGCATTCCTCCAAAGTTCCCTCCCACCCTATCTCACCTCCTCAGCAAAATCATTGTTTTCATTTAATTATTATTATTTGAATCTCTTGCTTATGGTAGTATTGACTCATATGGTTTTTTGATGTCCAATTTACCTCACCTTTACACAATGAAAGTGCCCAAGGCCCTTGACAAATTCCCCTATGTTTTCTCAAGTAAATGTCCTTTCTCCCCATCCACACCCCAACATTGTCCTCCTTCATTGGCTTTATCATTTCAGTAATCCAGAGCCAATAGTTTGCCTGTATTTGATATCTCGCATTTTCTTGATTTCTTATTCTTTATACCACAAAGAAGTTCCAACAATTGGAGTTTCTCTTAATTACTTCACATTCTTTTACTTCACTTAATATGACACTTTTTAGTTTCATTAAAGTTTCAGCAAACTGGACGATTTGAACTTATGTGGCTGCATACTATTCCATTTTATATATACTACTTATTTTAACTTTTTATCATATATTATAGGCCATTTTGGTTTTTTCCATACCCTGTGTTGCAATGAACATAGGGGTGCATATATCCTTTTTTGAATTAGTGTTTTGTATTTTGTGGGTAGATACAAGGCAGTAGAATAAGGAAGTTCTGTCGGAAAATGCCGCGGGGGTCCCGAAAATGCCAGGAAGCGAGTTCCCTTCTACCTCCGAGCCAGCGGAGGAATGGATGAAGACTCAGGAATCTGATGCAGTTTTAAAAGGCTTTACTTCTCACATGTTCAGGCATACAAATCAGCAATAGGAAAAACCCAGTGCTTAGGATTCCCGGCTAGAACCCCCAGCCATGTGTAGGCCAAGATGGTGGCCACCAAGTGTAAAGTCCCTGTAAAGGGGAGACAAAGACAAAACTCCCAAGAAGAGTGCAAGCCCCAAAAGAGAGCCCAAAAAGAGAGCCAAAAAGAGAGAGAGGAAGCAGACTGGTTTTATACCTCTGCAACTCAGCCCTCCCCACTATTATGGGAAGCAGGAAGGGTTAAATGCCCTTAGGTAATTTCTACCAGCCCCTCACCTAGGCCCTATTATTTGCTAATGTTTTGAGCCAAAATCTGGCTGGAAATGCCTTTATAGGGTAGAGAAGGTGGTTTCTGAGATGGCATGTCTCTGTACCAAAGACTAATACTAATGCCAGTTAAATATTTCTCCAAGCCGTCACAAGAGTCTCGTCTACTTCACGGTAGTTTTGTATTTTAGTTGTCTTTGAGGTTATCAGGGAGCCATGCCTGCTTGCTTGGAGGCAAACAGCATTTCTCTCTGGTCTAATTACTTAGAGATCCAACGTGGCCAGGCAAATATGCTGGTAAGATTTAGCTAGTCCCATGATGATTGTGGTAGCATGAGAGAATATTTATACCAGCTAGTACAGAATACATGGTCAGATAAACTGCCACATTTAGACTACCATTTATCTACAAAGTGATTTGCAGGAGGCAATCCAGAGCAGATGCAGAGGCTCTTAGAGGAGTCCTGCAACAAGTTCTAATCAATTTTGGGAGAAATCTCCCTACTGTTTTCCATAGGGGCTGAAATAGCAGTGAATGAAAGTTTCTTTTAACCACCTCCTGCCAGCATTGGTTGTTTATGTTATATTTGGATGTATGCCAGTCTTACTGGTGTGAGGTGATAACTATTTGTCATTTTGATTTGAATTTCCCTTGTAATAAGTGACAATAGGATATTTTTCATATACTTTATGCATGTTGGTATGGCCTCTATTACTGCATATGCACAGGGTAATTGTTTCCTTTGATGCCAAGACATGAAAACTTTCCATGTCCTGGATATTATTCCTGTATCTAACATATTTTATGCAAATATCTTCTCTCATTCAGTGGGGTGTATTTCTTTTGCCATGTAAAACCTCTTTTAATGTCCCATTTGTTAATTGTTTCTATTTTCTTTTTAGTAGAATAATATCAGTGAAGATGCCTTGAACTGTATTTCATTTCACATTTTCCCATATATTTTCCTTGATGTATTTTATTGATTCTAGTCTAATCTTGGGACTTTGGCCCACTTTCAAGTAACTTTTGTGTATAGTGTAAAATAGAGACCCAGCTATTTGTTTTGCATTCATTTTTGCATGTGGTTTTTTCATTTTTTTGCATACAGTTTTCCATATATCATGTGGTTGTTATTTTTGGATCACACCTGGAGGTTTTAAGGACTTATTCCTTGCTCTGTGCTCAGTTATCTCTCCTGGGAATTGAGCTGGGATGTGCTATGTGTAAGATAAGTGCTGTATCCCCTCTACTACTACCTCTCCCAAATACAAGATATTTGTAATAGATTAACCTTCCATAAATCTGAGGGATTTTCACTGGGCTGTCAGTTCTAACTCCTTGGTCAGACTACACTCATTCTAGGATCATGCTGTTCTGAAGTCAAGAAATGTGATACAGCTTAATTTTTTTAAGGATGTCATTGCTGTGCAGGGTGTTTTATGGCTCCATAAAAATTATTAGTGATAATACTAAATCCTTGAAGAACATTTTAATTTTGGTGGGTAGTGCATTGAATATATACAGTATTTTTTAGGTAGATTTTTAATTTTGACAATATTTATTCTTCTAGTCCATTAACATGGAATATTTTTCCATTTCCTGGTGTCCTCTCATATTTCTTTCTAAAGTGACTTACACATTTCAAGGTAAGGGTCTGTCACATATTTATTTTTATTTAATTTTTTATTATACCACAGTGAAACATACAGTTGCAAAGCTGTTCATAATTGGTTCTTGGTAATACAGTATTGCAGCACCCATCCCTCCACCAGTGCCCCATTATCACCACCCAGTATACCAACATCCCCCCCGCCACCCCCAGGCTGCCTCAGTAGCAGGTATCCCCTTTTCCTCTCTTTCTCTGTCTTTCTGTCTCTGCATCTCTCTCCCCTTCTTTTACACATTGTGGTTAGCCCTTGCAGACATTTAGGGTTTATTATGTAAGTCTCTGTGTATATTCAATGGTGAGTTCTAGTCTGACATTACCATTGCCCACACTCAGTAAAACACTGGTATATATTTATATCTCACTAATGAATGCAGTCATTCTATATCTGTCTTTTTCCTTCTGACTAATTTCACTCAGCATGATAGTGTCCATATCTATCCATTTGCAGGTAAATTTCACAATTTTGTCTTTTCTCACAGCTGCATAGTGTTCCATCATGTAGATGTACAACAGTTTCTTTAGCCAGTCCTCTGTTCTCAGGCACTTTCCATATTCTAGTTATTGTGAATAGTGCAGTGATGAATAAAGAAGTACAGATAGTGTTTCTGCTATGTGTTTTTCGTTGTCTAGGGTATATTCCCAGGAGTGCTATTGCTAGATCAAAGGGAGCTCAATATCTAGTTTATGGAAGAATGCCCATATTGTTTTCCAAAAGGGCTGAACCAGTCGGCACTCCCACCAACAGTGGATGAGAGTCCCTTTTTCCCACATCCATGCCAGCACCGGTTGTTCTTGCTGTTTTGGATGTGTGCCAGTCTCTGTGGTGTGACATGGTACCTCATTGTTGTTTTGATTTGCATCTCCCTGATGATTAAATATGAAGAGCACTTTTCATATGACTTTTGGCCATTCGAATTTCTTCTTTTTTGGAAGCTTCTGTTCATTTCTTCTTCCCAGTTTTTGATGGGGTTGGCTGTTTCTTTTCTTGTGAATTGCTACCAGTGCCTGATATATCCTGGATATTAACCCCTTGTCAGATAGGTATTGCTCTCACATATTTTGTTAAGCTGATTCTGATATGGATTCCCTGCCCACGTGAGTGACAGTGAAGGAAAAAGCCTCTGTACTAAAGCCCCAGGAGCTAGCTAAGTGCCTGTGTGAAAGAGGTAGACTGTGTTTCCCAGAGGCGCAAAAACTGTCTAAGAATGAATATGTGAACTTAGGACCAGCACCAACCCATGGCCCCTCCCCTCAGGTACACTGTGGGTTGTGGATTCCCTGGTGGCAACAGATCACACAGATGCAAATTAATCTTCCCTTTCATATTGCATTGAATCAACATCTTGGCCTCTTTTACTGTGCTCTTACTATGGCAGCCTAGCTAGTATATCTACGTTGGGCCAGTTGACAATGCAACATACCCTCCAAGCTCACAAAAATAGTGGTGAACACAAGAATCAGTACCATCCCTGTCTAAAATTAGCTGTAATTTCAAGACTAAGAACACATCCTCTGAATCAGTCCTAGAGGCCCCACACAAGACACACAGGAACACCAAAGAGGAAGGTAACAGCTGGAAGAGGAAGTGGAGACCACCGTCCACTGAGCCTCCCCAGAGTCCAACCTGGCAGAGAGAGGGGACCCTTTCTTTCTTCTGGATGAAAGCTTATAGTGCTATAAGTTTTCTTCTTAACCCTGCTTTAGCTGTGTTCCGCAAGTTCTGATTGTTCGTGCCTTCGTTCTCATTTGTTGACTTTGATTTCATCTATGACCCATTGCTTGTTCAACAATGAGCTGTTTAGCTTCCAGTTATTTGAATTAGTTCTCCATTTCAGTGTGTGTTTACCTTTTATTTTCAGTTCATCATGGTTTGAAAGAATAAATGATACAATTTCTATCTTCTTGATTTTATGGAGCTATATTTTGTGTCCCAGCATGTGGTATATCTTGGAGACTGTTCCATGTGTACTGGAGAAAAAAGGGTATTCAGCCTTTTGGGGATGAAAAGTTCTGCATATATCTACTAGCCCTCTCTCTTCCATTTCTTCCTTCAGAGCCAGTATTTCCTTGCTGAATTTGAGTCTCTTGATCTATCAAAGGAGGTAAGAGAAAGCAGTGTTTAAGTCTCCAACTACAATTATGTTGCTGTCAATGTCTTCCTTGAAGTTTATTAGTAGTTTTTTGAAGTATTTTGCTGGCCCCTTGATGGGTGCGTATATGTTTAGGAGTATAATTTATTCTTGATATACATAAAACTTCATTATTAAGAAATGGCTTTTAGTGTTCCTTCTAACCTCTTTCAGCCTGAAATCTTTGTTGGCCGGATACTAGTATGGCCACTTCAGCCTTTTTTGAAGGAGTTGTCTGAGTAAGAATTGTTTACCAGCCTTTGACTTTGATTCTGTATTTGCTCTGACTGTACAAATGTGTTTGTTGTAGGCAGCAGAATATTGGATAAGTTTTCTAATCCATTCTAATTCATTTTGCCACTCAGTTTCTTAACTGGTACGCTTAGATCCTTGACACTGAGAAAGATTATTGTAATGGGATTTTGTGCCATCTTTCTGCACAAGTTCTGCTCTTTTTTTGATCTTTTTATCTGTTGTATTTCCCTGAGTGCTTTCTGCAGCTCATCCTCATTCTCACTGATTCTGTCTTCGGCTGCTGTCATCGTGCTATTGAGGGTACCCATTGAGTTTTTCATTTCATCTACCAAATTTTTTACTAATGACATTGCTTGAAATTTTCTTATTCCTGCTCTTATTTCCTCATATACTTCATTTGGGTGCCCACTTCACTGTTTCTTTTGTTTCTTTCTTGTATTTTATTGGAACAGTCCACTATTTCTTTGAGTTCATTAAACATCCTCACCATTTTCTCTCTGACTTCCTTGTCAGAGAGATTACATCTCTGGGTATTTCTTTTGAGGCTTCAAGGCTCTTCATCCACTCTTCCTGGTGAGGTTCCGTGTTTTCCCCCATGATTTCATGGTAGGATGGAGGTAGATCCTTCTGGAACTATCAGTGTCCCCTTCTCTGTCAGGTTGGACTCTGGGGAGGTTCCAGGGATTTTGGTCTCCTCTTAAATGATGCCTTCTTCTTTGATGTTCTTGTGTTGCTTGTGTGATTCCTCTAGCACTGATTCAGAGGACGTGTTCTTAGTCTTGAGCTTGCTGGTACGCTTAGATAGTGATGGTACTGATTCTGTGTTCACAGTTATTTTTGTGAGCTTTTGGGGTATGCTGTATTGTCTATTGGCCCAATGTTCATTGAGTAGCTAGGCTGCCATTGTGAGTCTGGTAAAAGAGGACAAAATGTAGGTTTAAAGCAATATGGGAGGGAAGATTAACTTTTGGGTGTGTGATCTGTTGCTGCTATTGAGCCACACCTCCAGCGCCTATGTACCTGCGGGGAGGAGCCACTGGTTGGTTCAGGTTCACAGATTAACTTGCTGTAGGGCTTCTGCAAATGTAGTTCTTTCCCTTTCTGCTTGGGTTCATGGCTTTCTATTGCTGTCTGTCACATCGCCTGGGAAATGTAGTCAATTTTACTATATTACTACCTAAGAATATGTCAGAGTTTTCTTCGGTCACTGGAGTGATTTTACCATTGTTAGGGCTCTTGCTTGCCTTGCATGCAGCTGACTGGGTTTCAATCCAGGTATCCTGTATGGTGCCTTAACACCCATAAGAAGAGATTGTTCAGTATCTCAAGGCCAGTACTCAAGAAAGTACTCCAGGCCTTGAGTAAGCCTGGAGAACTTCAAAGTGTGGCCCCAAACTCCCCTACAAAAATATATTCAGATTTACATAATTTAATGACGCCACAATATCAGTATTTATGACTACATGAATTTTTTTATATACTCCTACACTAACCAACCTTGATTCTATAATTTACTATATAAGCTTTGCTAAAATAGGCACATGTAATACATTCTCACACACTTACCTGTCTTATTAAGAGAAGTTAATGAGAGAAGTAGAACAGTGTGCTAATAATCACTGGAAATGATAATACTAGCCTAGAACTGAGCATTGAATAAGGGCAAAGGGATACACATATAGTCTCTAAATGTATGTATTGCAAACCACAATGTGTAAGAGAAGGAAGAGAGAGACAGAGATAAAGAGAAAGAGAGAAAAAGAGATAAAGAGCCTGCCATAGAGGAGGCAGGCTGGGGAGAGGGGAGGGAATTTGGGACATTCATAGTGGTAAATGGGCACAGGTGGAGGGATGGGTGCCGGAACACTGTCTGACTGAAAAACCAAGCATGAACATCTTTGTAATTGTATATCTCACAGTGGTATCATAAAATATAAAAAATAAAGCATTCTGAACATAGAATCATATCTTTTGAAATAAAAGTCAGACTTCTAGTAAAAAATCCCCCTTATTTAATTAATCATATCTGGATTAATCTTTATTACATGTTATAA